>CAEGAE010061080.1:0-25637 GCA_903067095.1 Girardinus metallicus | reverse complement strand
TAGCTTTCATAATCTAGCACAACATAACAGACATGTCCCCCTAAATTTAGTATTGTATTAAAAACTAATGCCAAAGAAAAGCATGTAGATATCATATAGGATGGTGCAGTTTGCTCAACATCAGGTCTTAGTTTTCATTCCTTATTTGTAGGAATGAAACAACTTTTGTCACACTTTTCTTCTACAATGGTAACACAGACTGTACCTATCGTTTCATAGAAACCATCGTAAAACAAGAAATAAAGCAAGAACAAATTGTGTGCACCTCTCCCAAGTTGCGGTAACACTTTATTTGACGGGTTGTGAATAAGACTG
This sequence comes from Girardinus metallicus, assembly GCA_903067095.1. Taxonomy (NCBI): domain Eukaryota; kingdom Metazoa; phylum Chordata; class Actinopteri; order Cyprinodontiformes; family Poeciliidae; genus Girardinus; species Girardinus metallicus. The sequence goes on along the minus strand of CAEGAE010061080.1, from coordinate 25,322 downwards.
TCATGACTCCGTCATAAACATGACATAACACCTGTCATGAACATGAGTAAGTCTTCATAAATATTTATGACTGTTAGATTAAATTCGATTTACCGAATGACACTTTGTCATTCGGTAAATCGTGACACTTTTAATACAGAGTTGACATTATTCAAAATGTCTTTGTTATGACAACTTGACATTAACCTAGACAAAAAATTTCTTTTTTATAACAACTTGACATTAACTTGGACAAAAATGTCTTCGTTATGACAACTTGACATTAACCAAGAAATCGTGATCTGTCATAAATTTGTTATAAAAGTATTACCGATTAAACTTTAAAAATTATCTTTATCAGGTAATATTATATTGCTCTGCCATCTTGTTTAGTCTTAAATTTCTAATTGATCTGAAGTTTTACAGCAAGATGTCTACAAAGCACTTATGAACTTTGCATTTCAAACATTATTTAAGGCTGTTTTAAGTAGTGCAATACACCATCTCCACCAGTGAGAGGCAGCATTGCACGAACAGGCGTGCATTGTGTTGGTGAAGAAGAAATTTGTTAGGTTATAACTTGTGTTATAACCTAACACAAGTTATAACGGCCAGACCACCTTTTTAAAAAGAAACAGAAGTACGTCACCTAATACATATGAGGTTTATGTCTTATTAACTTTACATTTTCTTTGAGAAAATAACATTGACTATGTTCTCTTCCTTTATAATGTTAACTGTGAGCAATTCAAGCCAATGCTACCTTGCTGTAAGTTAATGTTAAACTCTATTACTGTAATGTTAGCTCTTACTCTTAAACATATCTTAAAGGCAGGCAAATAGGTTTTTTCCCTCCAATTTTAATCTAACAAATTAAAAGCTAATATGTTAGTCAAAGTCACCATGTAAGATTTTGACAGTGTAACAACACTTAATGACATTATTATGACTAATATTATGACATATTTATGACATATGATGATTCTTGGTTAATATCAAGTTGTCATAACAGAGACATTTTTTTCTCAGTTAATGTCAAGTTGTCATAAAAAAGATTTTTTTTGTCTAGGTTAATGTCAAGTTGTCATAACAAAGACATTTTGAATAATGTCAACTCTGTAATAAAAGTGTCATGATTTACCAAAAGACACTTTATGACAACAGTCATAAACAGTCATGAAGACTTACTCATGTTCATGACAGATGTTATGTTTATGACAGTGTCATGACAGTCTTATTCACAACCCGTCAAATAAAGTGTTACCCAAGTTGCTAAGTATCGTCCAAAGGGGAAATTGAAACTTAAACAGACAACTGTGAATACGAAGCTAACAAGCATTTCTTCAGAGACTGCTAAATATATACGTGCTTCTTCTTTTTGGAGTCTTGCTAATTTACATAAGAACAGGACCTAAAAACATCTATGCCTGGATAAGATGCACGAGCTACAAATTGGAAAACTGTCAATTTTATTCCAACCATAATTGATTTATAAGTAGTTGATCATTAATAGAGTAATAAAGTGAAATAATGCATGAACGAAATGTCTTGCTTCAACCTGAAACATGTAATCTATGGTCTTTAATGAGAGTACAGACCATTTTAATCATTAATCTGATTTATGTGTAAAAACGTCTGAGAGTTTCTCAAGTCTCCGCTGACTGCACACAGTCAGCGGAAGAGCCCAGAACAACACTCTATCAGCACATCATAGTAACAATACTCCTCATTATGCCATTTAATACCGTTCTTAAGAACTGAGTTGGACTGAGAAGTAGTTTGTATGATGAGCTCAGCAGACATGCATTTTCACCAGGTGTTCGCTGTTTGCTGCTGCTGCTGCTGCTGCTAGTCTGGTACAACTGAATCGACAGTTTGGGTTTATGCGATATCTATTAAATAGTTTAGTACTTTAAATGACATCTGTTTGATGTCATGTTTGTCTTAGCTGGACTATAAAGAGATGGATCTGGTTCTGCATAGTAGACTCAGCTGTTGAGTGGAAGGATGTGAAATCAGCCATCTGTCTCTCAGCGTGGCAAAGTGACGGTTGTTAATTTGAGAAAATTGTCACAGTTTAAATAAACGTAATACAAAAGCCATTGTGTGCACAAAGATAGATCAAATGTGCATCTTTTTTAAGTTTAAGTTGTCCGAGATGCATCCTCAAAAAACTCTTTCTGACAGCTCTTGACTACTAATTATCCCTTTAAGAGTTTTTTCAACATGGTGACTTCAACTTCCAAAAGGCCACTGGCAGAAAGTTAGGAAATAAAAAGAGGCCATAACTTGAAACAAAACTGCCTTTGTCCTCTCATTGTTTGAGCCCTTTCTGGCTGACATGATGGAATACCACCTTATAAACAGAACAAATCTGCGAGAAGATTTGTGACCATCTTCTCGCAGATAATCACAAATTACGAATTATACATTTTTCTTAAGACATAATTTTTACCGCATACAGTTGGTGAAATCTAAAATGAGGATACCGAATTAACTTCCAGCTCAGCAAATGTGGACATTCGAGTCGAGTACAGTAATCGTACAATGAGTTTTTCAATCCAAATACATTTTAATCTTTTGTTTCTAGCTAATTATATGAGGAGCAGTAACAAAAACGTAAAGCAATAGTAAATTATTAGCCAATTTCTGGTAATGTTAACGTTAAGAACAAATGAGTGAACATTTAAAAGTCAGTAAACGTTGGTGAATCAGTCGTAGTAGTATCAAAAGAAAACTAACATTTGTGGGAACAAAACTGGGAGGCAAAAATCCCAAAGTCGTTAAACAACTGTAGTTTTTATTTTATTATTTTTTTTATGTATTTATTAGCTCATTTATTCTTTTTAGTCTCTTATCTGTAAGTCACGAAGGTCTAATGTGTTTTTTTATTATTATTATTATTATTATTATTTTTATGAAAAGATCTTGCAGTTTAAGAAGCGGGACTGCACGTGTCTGAAAGCACTCGAGAGTTTCAATTACATTTGTATATTTAGCACATTGGAGCAGACACATGCACCTATTTTAGAGACGCAGATGCTCCTTTATCGAGGCTTTATTAAAGTAAAAAGACATTCGAAGTAGTCGGGTTCCTAAATGAACTGGATGAGAGAAAATATAAGGTTTAAGGCATTTGAAAAATTTTTGTCAAATGCCATTTCCAGTTACGGCTTAATATACGATGCGCAAACTCAGCCCGCTCTCCCAGCTCCCTCGATGATAAATGAGCCTTATTTCTTTGAGAAAAAGTTTCAAAATTGTATTACCTGTTAATGCAGATCATTGCTGTCCTCTGTGAAGTGAGTCAAATCAGTCATAACTGTGGTTTCCTGAGGCAGCCTTGCCATATTCTGCAGCCGCTGGGCGGTGTCTGAGTTCGTCCGCCAGTCTATTTGTCTGTCCCCCATATCAGCTGTCGTACAGGAGCAGGATAAAATTAAACAGATGCATTCTGCTCCACTTATTTTTGCTAGAGCATTGCATAAAATTATCTATTTAAAAAAGTGGTATTTAGTATATATGTGTGTATAATTGGGTGTGTTCTATCCCAATTATGTTTGTATGTTAATGGTATACCGTTAATCATGTAACTATTGCACTGCCTTCACAATGTACCTCATATTAAAGCATAACTAAATTTTGAAAAAAAAAAAAAAAGAAGAAGTTGTATTTAGATCCATACAAAAATCCAATTAATTTATCTCAAAATATTGGACAATCATCAATTTAATTTCCGTAATTTAATTCATGTCATCACATTTAGATGTAGATGCCAGTTATATCAGGCATAACATGCAGCTAATTAAAACCCACATTTTTCTTTCTCAGAAAATCTGAGTATTACATGAAACTGATTAAAAAATATATATTTCCAATATATATTTTAGGTCACACCTGACCTGTTTGTTGTCTAATAACGCTCTTGTTAGACAAAAAGAGAGTTGTCTAACATTATATTAAAAGATTAAAAAAAATTTCATTTAATTTGGCTATTATTAATGAAATTAATAATAGCCAAATTATGGTGTCAGAGTCTGTAGAAATGGTGCAGATGCACAGAACCCAAGACTGCTTAGGTTCAGTGTGACATTTCTACAGTTCCTCAAACCATTGATGATTAGAGGAACTATATCTGCTGGTATTGTCCCACTTTATTCATTGTCAAAGTCAGGGGAGTAGTTACTTAGGTGGTTATTTGATATTTCAGCAGTACTTTGCATCTACCAAAAACACCAATATCAAGTGACACAATGCTGCGTTCACAACACACAACTTAAACCCTTCCAAACATCTAGGGAGTGTTGTCAAGAGGAAGATGAACACTAGAGCCAGTATTGCAGGTGAGCTGAAAATCAGACATTTAGAACACCTAGAACCCTCATCTCGACGCCAATTTAAGCTACTTATTCCTGGAATGAGAATTAAATAAAAACTAAAACTGTTTGATTCTAACATTACCTAATAACGTGACTTATGCATCTTTTACTTCTATTAAATTCATAATGAACAGGCACATCTGAGTAAATCTGGCTGATTGAGAGGTTAATTTACCTCTTAGGTATAAAAAGGAAATCATTTAGATTCATTATAGACAAAATTGTCAGAATGCCGGACAGTTGTCAGAGTCAACAGGAGAGATTTAATTAAGAGATTTCAATAAAATTATAGTAAAACTTACAGGTGGCACAATGTGGTAAAGTCTGGGAACTGCAGCAGGTAAATGACAGAGAATAGGAGAATCCAGCTGTGTGGAGGAGAATGAGAAGAAAGTCAAGAGGAGAATGAGGAGAACTTGATTACAGACAAAAGACCGATGGTTGGTTTGGATCAGGGTTCAGCTGTGATGAGACCAGATGGGCAGACTGAACATGAAAGAAGCTGAGGAGAATTTAAACAACTTAGGTAACACTTGTACGGTGGCCCTGATGGAAAGCACAATCAGAAAATGACATATGTTGCACCGCAACACTGCAAAAAACACAGTAAAAACAGAAATGACTGTGAAGTTATCCTGGTTTTCTGGGCAATTTCCAGTAATGCTGTTGTAAGCTTTTCCAAAAATCTTCAGCTGTCTCTATTAGCACTAGATAATAGAAGCTCTGAAAACGCCCAGAGGAAAGGACCTGGCTGTCACGGTACAAAATAGTTTGACTCCTATTCAAGAAACTTTAATTCTTGAATAGGAGTCAGACCCTTCTTCAGCAAATTTGTGTGACTTAACTGAAGACAGTAAATAGCAGGTCCATATTACCTACCCCATAACCGCAGCAGGAGCACCAGGTATTTATTCAAGGCACCAACAAGGCCATTTGACACTAATGTAATTACAAATGCTGAATAGCTTTGTTACGTTGGATCTTTGTTGTTTCGTGTATGGCATTATGATGTGGCTGTTTCCCAGAAATGTCTTTATTTAGTGGAAATGTTTAACAAATGAACATCAAATTCAGGGAACAATATTTTGCTATATTGCCCAATAACAAAGACAAAGCCTAAAGCAAATAATGTAATATCAGCTGGACTAGATGACAAGTAATTTGATCTAGGAAATATTGGTTCTTTATCCATGCTCAATATTTACTTAAAGACTTGTCATGCTGAATGGTAAAGAACAATGAAACGAGAAACAGCAATACATAAAACTTAAGTGTGCCTTAAGAACCTCTGCTTAACGCACTGTTTTCTGCTTGTGCCTCATGTAGACGTGAGGCACAAGCAGAGGTTAAGATGGTATAGCTACTGAAAGAGCTTTAATAACACAGACCACATCTGTTTGACGAGGTATAAAAGAACTGCATTCCAAATAAGCAGGACAAGCTTGGACAAAGATAATTGAAGGTGAAATGGGAGAAGGAGAGTGCGAGTATTACACTGACTTGGTGTCCAACGTCAGTCCTCAAGGGCTGGTTTCCTGTACGTTTTTAGTTCCTTCCCTGATTCAACACACCTGAACCAAATGGCAGGTCATAGCAGCTTCTGCAGAACTTCATGGCGTGCTAACGAGGCAGTTGGATTATTTGAAACAGCTGTGTTTGAGCGGGAACATCTCTAACTGGCTGGACACTCAATGACACTCTATTTGTTTTTCCTATGTACAAAATGCTCTGAACCGGCACGGTAGAAAAGCTAGTTGTAGGAACCCGTGTGCTGTTTTTCCGTCATCCTGGCCGTGTGTTCTGATCCGGACGGGTCTTCCTTACAGTTTTATGCTGAGGTATAGTTTTGTTTTTTTTTTCCACAAAATACAGTTAGAAAATCCAGTGACAAAGTGGAAAACATAAGAGCATAATTTTACGTATCGCAGAGGGGGTAAATGCAGGCATCTTCTCATTTCGTATCAACGTTCTAAGAGGGTTTCAAAGAACAAGAAATGCAAATACATTGAAGATGGCATGTAAAAAACCCAAAAAAACTTGAAAAGTGGAAAAAAGGCCTGAGAGAAAACAATAGAAAATCAGGAAATGAAATACGTCGCACCGACTGAAAAGGAGAATAAAGATAACAGAAAGATCTGACAGTGAACAAAGAAAAGGGAGTATTTATACTGAAAATGGTGATCACTGGAAAAGTGACAGGTGGGGTGATTAGCTGACTCAGAAAATCTTCAGAGAATGACAGGGAACAGCAATTTTTTTGAGGATTCAGGTGAGCTTCTGTAGACCTGAATAAAATAAGTGCATCACTAGAAAGAATCAGCAACCAGGAACACGCCTGAAAAGTTACAGGACACCAGCGTTCGAAGGCTGGAGTTTGAGACCTCAAGTCTACCTGTTAGATAAAATGAATATATTCATTTCATTCCTGGGAACCAGGGCCCATTTTCTCAAAGAATCTAAAGACTAGAAGTTGCTCATATTGGTGCAATTTTAGAAAAATTCTTAGAAATTTTGGAATTGCAAGATTTTTCTTAGAGCTTTCCCTCAGTAAGATAAGTTATTCACAAAGCATCTTATTTCTTAAGAGAGCTCTTAAAGTGACAAAACAGTAGTATTGAGGAGGACTTTTAGTGTCTTAAGAAACGACCCTGAATCTTAAAAAAAAAAAAACACAAAAAAACACTCCAAAATGAAGATTTCTGCATATGTGTCACTTTCCACAGGGAATAATGTGGTATGAATTTGAGAATACAAGATGGAATAGCGGTTTCTCTGAGATTCCCCTACTTGCAACATGCATGTAGGGGAATGTTAAGTAATCAAGACTGAGAGGACATTGTGAAACCAGTTCAATGCAAAGTTAGCTTTACAGTTCAGGGAATCTGTAACGCACAATGATTTTGTCTTTTTCCTCACAAAACCAAATAATTCAACAAATCCTAATTTTTTTTTGGAAAATTAAGGTGAACCAGAAAATAATCTTAACATGACAATAACATAAATGGAAAATTTGTTTAAAATCAGATGATATAAGAAGAAAGAGATCATTTTAGCCCTTAAGTAGTTTTTATTTTGGAGCATTACAGGTAATTAAACAATGGGATTTGTTGATGCAGTGCTTGCTGAATTGTTTGAATGAACATAGTAAAAAGGGATTATTGGACATGCATTAAAAGGAGCTGAAACTTCTGGAACAAATAGTCAAGGATGTTTAACTTGTTCAGGTAATCTCAGTGTACAAAAGGATTAAAGACTCAAAGCAGGTGTGTCACTTTACCCAAGATATTAAATTCACAAAGCTGTATTTGCTATGTCACAGAAATGGTAAAGGAAGAAATAGTTAATTACAAGTGTGTTTTTATAAGCATAAAAAATGAGATCTCAGAAAGGAGACGATCAAAGTGAAATAACTGATTAGACCCAAAACATAAATTTATTGGGTTCACCTACAGCAGCAACAGTGTTATACCAAGTACAAATAAACTTCTACAACATATAAAATTCCACCGACAATAAATAAACCCTTTCTTAAATATAAATACCGTAGAACACAGAAGCACAGTTACAGCATTATCTCTCAATCGTCTGCCCTGAAGGTGTCTACATCTGCAATAAAAAACTTAAACAAATTGTCAGGAATTCAAACACAGAAAAGTTAAACAAAACAAAACGTGTGTTCCCATTTCCGAATAAGAGCTCAGAAAGCAAACTCAGTCAAAGAAACACTCATCGCTTTACCCCAACTATGTACACGAAACAAAACCGTGACGCTGCCATTATTCACCCGTTCCGAAAAAATGTTGGTAAAATATTCATTGCACAATTGAACAAAGCATAAGAAAAATAATTAGGAAAAAATAATACTTATACAGTTGCTTGCACAAATAATCAAACCCCTTAAAAGGTTTCAAATTTGAGCTCATTAAAAACACAAACATTACAACCAAAAACGTGGATTTTACATGAAGAGGAAGGAATATAATGCACGGTTTCCAGTGCTTTTTTTTAAGCATTCACATTCATCCCCTGTACTCCGATACTGCTACATATTTTTTAAATTGTCCAATTAGTAACTGGTATTGATGAAACTATTAAAAAAACCTGTAGCGATTCCGGAAGACTTCAGACTGGGAGGAGATAAAAGAATATTTATGTGTCAAAATGGTCTAATCAAAGTTCAGAACTAAATTCAGTTGGGAGTCTGTGCAAAACTTGTAAAGATATATCTAAAGGACTGTGAGGTACAACTTCAGGTGTAACAGTGCAGCTGTATTTTACATACGGGTGGATTTAATTTGTATTTAAGAGCACCAGACTAAAGGGGTTGAATATAGAAGCATGTCATACACTTCAGATTTTTAAGTAGAAAACCATTATCTTATTTCCTTACCCTTTTACATTGTGTGTTTAGGGTTCAAATGATACAAATGCTTTCACAAGGCACTGTAGGTACATAAAATCAAATCCTGTCGTTTTACATAAAACTGTACTTTAATGCAGGGATATTTCCTTTCAGCCTTCAGGCAGAATAAATCCAGACACATTCTGGATTTTGGTGGCATCTTATGTGAAGAGAGAATGGCCACTTGAAGTTTAAGCTCAGCGTGTCAATGTGATCAGAAACCAAAATCTCAACTCAAGAATGTGGAAAAAAAAGGAAGGTGACAATATTTGATTAGACTCAATGAAATTAGCGGCTGTTTTTTTTTTTTTTTTTTTACCTTTTCACAGTTTAGATTTAATTCACGCATTTTGTCTTCAGAACATAAAACAATAATGCACATTTTAAATGATTCAAGTACTCATTGGGCAGCAGGTAGGTCACAGTACATCCACAGAGCTGATGGTAATAAGAGCAAAGCAGAAGAACAATTGTTTTATTCAAGAAAACTATTAAGTTACCTCCCGATGTACTCTTTAATACTTGTATTTATAATCCTATTAAGTGCCCAGGGATAAAGTGCACTTAAATATATTGTTACTGTTCTTTAACTCTCTGAAAAACAAAAGCAACTTGACCAAACCCATTCAGCAAATCAATACTCCAGCATCTTCAGACAATATAATAGAAAATCTGATCCTAGAAAACTATTGGTCCATACTAACATTCAGGTACCCAGTTACTTTAATTATGAGTTTGAACAGTTTCTATTTCTACTACATGTCAAAGAGTCTCAGGTTGCAACTCTTAACCTAATAAATATGTTGCCTAGCTAATAATTTGATATTCTCTTGAACATGTGTGCACAAAGGCTGTCCGAGTGAATCATACACATCAACAGCAGAAATCCAAAAGGATTTAATTTAAAGTTATTACCCTTCAAACTGAGGGAACCAAGTAATGATGGCGGGCCACCACATCTCCCAGACCTCAGACATTCATGTCATTACTTCAACGATGTGCACACCAGAATGACGCTGGGAAGTGACAGCATGGAAGCCTGTGAGTGTCTGTTTACAGCCATGATGAAACCTCAGCGGGAGGGACGCAGCCAGCTGCCTGCTGGCGCCGCACCTTCACTCAGAGTCCAAATCCAGCCTGAGAAGGGTTTCCTGCTGGAATGGGAGCCACGTTATTTACTGAACTCACACTGGAAATCACAAAATGAGTCTGAGAAGCTGGAAGTGTGACGCAACAACAAGAGCTTAATTCATGAGTGATAACAGATGGAATAATCAAAAGGATTTGTACTTAGACTAAAGTACAGTTAGTTACAGTTCAAAGTTATGTTACAAATATAAATTAATTATTGTTTGAGCTTATGCTTTTACCATGTGAACCTTTTGAGATAAATAAATTACAGGAACTGCGTGAAGAAGGGGAAACACAGAAACAGAAGTGGCGAAAGGTCAAAGCATTTTCGTGCTCTCTGCACAACAGTTTATACTGACATTTGGTGTTGCACACCATTGCTTTTTTTAGTTTCTTGAAGAGAAAGTGCCTGCTTATCATGTGGTTACAGAAGAAGCAGCAGCCTTTACCCATTGAAGAGCCACAGACAATTGGTGATGATGACATTTAATAAAACAACAGAAACTTGAGTGAGAATTATGAAACATTCGCTTTATTTTATCCATTTTAAGGCCTGTTTTTCTATATTTTTCATGGCAAACCATTGATATATTGTTAAGTCACCATATGAAAAAGCTTTATGGACTTTGACAAACCTGTATAAATGTTGAAGGATAAAAAATGTTTTAAGTTCAAAAGAGAATAAAAGATTTCCTACAATTTTTCAAGGCTAAAGCCTCATTCATATTTGTAAACACACCAATTCAAATCGAATTACTGTTGGCAAGAAGAATATCACAAATATTACTTCGTTTTGTTTGCATTCACACTTGATTGTTTCTGATCAAACTAATTTTAACATCAAAGATAACCTAAGGCAAAAAACAGTTTTTAAGTGAAAACGGTATCCCAAACAACCTCTCCTATAAAACTATGAATTAACATTTATTTGGTTCTACAGTCATCACTTTTAAACTGGTCCGACAACATGAAGTAAGCTAAAAAGATTGAATAAGCAACACCAACTCAAGCTCTGATTTAAAGAACATCAGGATCAAAATCACTCCAACTTGGAAGGCTAAAGAAGAACATTTTGGAAGAAGTGTGTCCAAACAATTTTCAAGTCTGGCCTTTAGTCTGGTTGAGGTACAGTGGCATGATTCAAAGAGGACACTAATCCTCAAAACCTCTTCAGTGTGGAAGAATTAATTTTCCATACAGAATAGTGAGCCAAATTTTTTTTTCTTCCCAGTGATGTAAAAAGTTTCAGTGCCAATTATTGATGTCAGATGTTTCCGCCAGAAGGTGGCACAACCAGATGTTTGGATTAGGGAGGGACTTAATTTTTCTCATAATGCCAGATTAGTTTGGACAGTTTTTAGCCACCTTAATAAATGAATTATAGTTTGACAACTCTGTTTTGCATTACCTCAGATCAGTGATGTCTGTTATTACAATTAGTTTTTTTTTTTTTGGAATCTGAAATACTTGAGTAAAAACAGAAGAAATCTGTAAGGGGAAAATGCATCTTTACAGCACTGTATTGTCATGTGTTTCACCTGAACTTACCTTGACTGAAGTCGTGCTAACGCCCACAGAAGGCACCTGATCGATGAGTGGGTTCTGGGACTCTTTCAGAGAAAAGTTCTGCAATGTGAAAGACCTGGAGGGACGAAACTCTTCCCTCCACCACCACCAAGCCATCCCCACCAGCAGCATACTGAGGAGCACTGGGAGACACACAGGAGACAAGCATCACTCTGCAGGTCCTGCCAAACTGGCAGAGGGCTCTTTGAGACGCTGATGTAAAGTTTCTGCATGATGTCATCCACCTCCTCTGAGTGTACAAACATTACTCAGCAGAGCTAAAACGTATAAAGTTTCTCCAACACAGTTTCTCAACAGTGACTCATTATGTCCATCCAAGACAAGTCCATTGATGTATGAACTTTTTTGATGTAAAGAAAAACATTCAAACTAAGATTTTTTATTTTATTTTTTGCTAGCCTGCAAAAGTCCACTTCCTGCTTTTAGTGTGTTCTCCGGTCCGCTTGGTACTCATATGAATTGGACTGCGTCAGAGTTCACTTCAACCGAACCGAGACATCGGTGTTTAGGCGGACCAGAGTTCACTTTTTTGATCCACTGAGTTCGATTGAGCATTCAAAGCTCCCAAAAATGAGTTGGACCTTCAAGGCAAACGAACCAGAATTTGATTAAAGTGGACTAAACAGGGAAGGTGTGAATGCAACCTTAGTTTGTTACCTGGTTCACCGGAATCTAACGACGTCTGCAGAACATTATGACATGCTGAGGAGATGTCATAATGTTTGAGATTGTGTTGGATCATTTGAACCAGCTGTCGGAGCAGAGACAAGGTACCTGAAACTGGCATGATCCCAACACTTGAAGACTGGGGCTGGACACCCAGGCTTTACGTGAAAAAGGAAACCCTGTGTTTTTATATGCTTGAAAAAGAATAATTTGCTTTTTTTCAACTTCAGCCTTGCTTCTTAGCCTAAATGGTGCAATCATTGGTACAAACAATAACGCTAACTGCAGATTTTTATCAAATTTTTGATCACAGTTTTGACTGTTGGCTTTTTAGTTTCAGACAGACCTTATCCTGTATCGCACAAACATTGACATTTACAATGACGTCAGAAACGTGTCTTAGCCATGCAAATCTAGAGGTTGACTTGGTAAAGTTGTGTGTTGCTTCAGACAGAGCTCAAAAAGACGACATTTGCAACTTTGATATATTTGTTTGAGATTGTGTGAAAATGTTTCTAGTTTGGCTCTAATAGGCATGCTTCGCCAGTGCATGTTAAACTGTATTTCAGTTGAAAAACAAATCAACAACGCGACCAGGACCTTGTCTTTCCATTTGGTGACTTTATCAAATGTTTGTGAACTTTCCTTCCTCACAAAAAAGTTATGATTAAATATTTGGAGGAATTAGAACTTACTGATAAGAGACAGGATTCCAGCGAACGCTGGATCAGATAAAGATGACGCAGGAACAGAGCGAGAGACGGAAGAAACTTGAGTTTTGTTGGATCTTGTTTGTCGAGAGTCACAGCTGAATTGTTGACTTTCTGAGATCAAATCGATAACACATCCGTGCTGGCACACCATCCCTGGACGTCCACACACAGCCGCTCCTAAGAAGACGCAAGTGGTTACTTTGAGATTTTATCTTAAAAAGTCAAGAAAAAGCAGACACATAAAGGTTCTTTAGTAGACTTAAACTGGTCCTACCTTTTGGTTGAAGCACCGGATGAGCGATGACCAAGCCGCCAGATAAGGTGATGTTTGACATCATCACCTGGAGATTTTTGCCATTGTGTTTGTTGGCACGACATATGGAGTGTGTAGCTTCATCACCCCAATATAAAGATCCCTGACGAATAACGAGCAGACATGGATGTCAACAGGCATGTCAGAAATGTTTTATTTTTTTATTGCACTGAATGCTCGATCCTGTTTCTTAAGCTTATTAGTTTGTGTGAGTCATTTGTAGGTGCATCTCAAAATGTTCATATATCTCATATGTAGACTATAGTGTGATGTATCTCAAGCACGTTTGTGCAACTGTTGATTAACATGTCTCACAACTGAAAACATTTTTTGATAACATTTGAATATTAAATAAATCTGACCAAAACAAAAAGAAAAAAGAAAAAGACCCATTAAGACCAGTTGTCCAGCAAACAATAATTAGTCCCCCTTCACATTTAGCAGCCACCTCCTAGCTGAAAGATTTAGAGCACTTCATGCTTCTCTCTGCTGAGAAACTTTATTTTGATACCAATTTTATTTTCCCACACAACTTGGTACCTGGCCACACAGCCAAAACCACCAATTTCTGCTTTAAAGACCCTGGCTCTGCTCGAGCAGCAAACTCACTTGACCTCTCTGAGGAGAAACTGAGTTTTTGGCTTTCCATTAGCCGTAAGTTACATTTACATTTACATCAGTTACATTTACTTGAGTAACGTTTTGGGAAAAAAAAAATACTTTTTTGAACAGTTTCACTATACCATATTTTTTACTTAAGTGTATTTTTATGAAGTATTACTACTGTTACTTAGGTAACTTCTATGTCAATAGAATGAATACAAGTTCGTTTCCTGTGAATGAATACAAGCTCGTTTCAGTCAAAAATCCATCTGACCCAAACATAAACTTTTAGTTTATGTTGAAGTGAAACCTCTTGTTTGTACACAAGCTCTGTTTTAATGTTATTTTCTTATTTTGTAATCATTCTGTGCTTTGTTGTAAGGCATTAATGTGGTTACTAGACCTATATTCACGCTAACCCTTGCATTTTGTTTAAAATGTTTATTTCAAGCCATCGTAACTTGACAACGAACAACAGGAGTTCCTCTTGTTCAGTCAATTGCTACACCTGACTGATGCCTTGGCATAACAAGTAGGTAGGGGGAGTTTGCTATTACACTCCATATCACTGGAGAAATTTCCAAACTCATTAAATGAGCTTAAGCTAAAGACGTACGACTGATATTTTTTGTGGTTTAACAATGCAACTTTTTAAGCTGTGGCCTTGAAATGGAATGTAATTTTGACCTTTATACCTCAAATACTGCGAGTCCAAACAACCGGTCCAGGTAGCCGTTGGATTCTACCACAGTTTTACGGTGGTGGCCTTCAAGATCTATCCTGGAGATGCTCCTCATTCCCTGGTCAAACCAGTAGAGCAACCGTCGAGGCAAATCTAAGGGGGAAAAAAATCCATGAGCATGTATTTATTCACCACCATTAGCAGAGATATCTCCTGATTTGGTACTGAAATCTAAACAATAGATCAGGTGTTGAGTTGAACCACAAAGACTGTCAGTCATCAGTGTTCTAGAAAATCAATGTCTTCTTTTCTCACAGTCTTTTTTTCAATAATTTCTTCCTGAAAGAAATGTGGTTACATCTTAAAATATGGAATCCATAAAACATTAAAGCATAAAAACAACTTTACATGGTAAAACAGCATTTGGAAGGATTGAATGACTTCACAGGTCTCTAAACTACTGAAGCTCTGATGATAAAGTTCAAATTCACGCTGCAGCTGTTTCTGTTAAAAACAGGAAAAAGGTTTTCCTGTTTGTCAAACTTTCTTGAAAAAATGTGCAAGCAAATGGAATGTAAAATTAAAACGAGGAAGCCTAGAACATTCTGCATGTTCATCTGTATTGCTACACAGGACCGTTATCTATGCAAAATTTCTCAACGTACCAAGAGAGAGAGCAACAGGATGGCGGATTAAAGAAGTGACCAAAGGAAGTTTTGTCCGTCCATCTTGAGTGACCCTCTCAATTACTGGAGTGCTGCCACACTGAGCCAAGAAGAGGAAGCTGGGAAAATAAAAATATTCAGAGATTTGGTTGTTTTTTTATCTCACTTCCTCATCTGTGCAAAATATCTCTGCACCTAGACTGTTCTTTGTAAGGTCAGCTCCAGCTTTTAATTGACTCGAGTTACAGATAGTAATGTTTTAAAAGATTCATCATTTGTACATCTGAAGATATCTGCACATCCAAAAAAATTTTATATGATAAAGTGCCTTGAAAAATTTCACATTTTCTTAGGTTGTGATTATAAACTTCAACATGTTCTAATGGGATTTTATGTGGTAGAAAAATACAAAGTATTAGAACAACAATACATGGTCTCTATAAATTTTTTTACAAAAAAAAAAAAAAGGTTTTCAATATACTTATATTTGGCTCAGTCGACTCATACCCAAAAATAAAATCCAATGGGCAAACAACTTGCATCGTAAGTTGTGTAACTGGTAAATTAACTGAACCTGTGTGTAATTTAATCTTTGTATAAATAACGTTGTTCTGTGAAAGCCTCACCACGACCGTGGACCACAGAGGGATGAAGTTGTGAAGCTGGAGCAGTTCATGACAAGATGAATGGAGTGGGTGATTGGTTCATTTAGTATTTTTATGTAGCAAGCTTCATCAACTTAACTACAAAGTCAGATTGCTTTTGTAAAGACCCTAATAATCAGTACTTCAAGTGTCCCAAATTTTCACCTCACCAGATTTTTGTCCCACTTTATGCATTTTAGAAGCAAACGAAGCTGCTAATTCAATTCTTGCAACCTTTTTTGGACATTAAATTAATCATGTCTAAATGTTAGTTTGCTACAGATGTCAAATACATTAAAGCACTAACTCTATATCTGTATGCAAATATCCCACTAATCAAAATCTGGACTCTGGATGTCAGATAGCCATTACTGTCCATAAGTATATTTGATTAAGTACAGTTTGAATTTCAAATGACATATGTCAATAGTTAAAAAATACTTTATGTTACATAAAAAGCAACTAAAACCCTCAATTCAAGGGCTGTTTTACCTCTGTTCATACAGTAAGGAGACCTACTGTGAGGAAATATTAAAACATATTCCCTTACGATGCCTCTTCAACATTTCATCAAGCTACAACAGACTCCATCTGATGTTACTTTTAATCACACAAAACATTTGTTTCAAATTTTTGACCACCCTACCCTTGGAGAGGATCCACAACAACCGCAGAGGGCTTGTTGAGCCCGGTGATCAGTTGACGTTGAAACGAACCATCCAGCAGCGCCACATTAAGTGAGCCTGCCTCAGCGTTGGTCCAGTAGAGAAGTTGGTGAATCCAATCCACAGCAAGCCCAGACGCTGAACCTTGAACTTTCAACACCAGCACGGCTTCCTTTGTATTTTCAGCTATTGACATCCTGAAAGGTAAAATGTGAAAATATACAGCTTATATCAAAAATCTGTGGACACTCATCTTAGGAATGAATGCCATATCAAACATCTACATAAGGCGGATTTAATGTTTTATTCAAAATAAAACTTAAATTTTAATGTAAAAATTTTAACTTTCTTTTGCCGTTCAACTTAGGTAAAGTTAGAGGATTTGGAGGCAGTCTTTCTTCATCCACTTTGTGCAATCTATCTGTAAAAATGGCTGCAAAACAGCCATCTTTTGCATAACATTATCACCACCATGCATTACGTGTATAGCTCAATCTTTGTCTTGTCTGACCACAAAACATTTCTTCTGAAGGTATTTAGATTTTTCATCTGGGCAGTTGGAAATGTTCATTTCAGTCTTTCTTGGTTAGCATCACTACAGAGCATGTGCCAAATCAATTCTCTGTTGGAGTGATTGTGTTCTGGTGTCTTAGCAGGTAGCTAGTTACTTGCTAATTGGTCCCAGAGCTTGGAACATAGCGTGTCATACGTTGGGGCCACTCAGAACGGTGTGTTGTGAAAAGGAGAAGGAACTCACAAGGGTAGGAAAAACAGCAGAGGTCATTGTGTTGACTACGTGACTTGATCAATTGAAGGATATCAATATATATTTTGTACAATCATGTGAAACTAGCAATCAGTTCAATCCAAAAGGATATCAATAAAACAGGATTGGAAAACCTTCCAGTCCTCAGAACTCCATGAAAACAAAAAATAATTGATTGGCTGAAGTCTGCAGACAAAAATTTACCTGAATTAAATCTCTAACTGCTTTTATTTGATCTGAAATTCTTTCTAAATGCAAAGCTGAATGTCAGTCCACAAGAAAAAACAAAGACGAATGCCTGCCTATCCGCAACTCATTGTTATAACTAAGGTTGGACTGAATCTGTGAAACAATTGATTAGGACAATACTAACACAAAGGGTTTTTCCTCCATCAGGTCACCAAACAACGCAGAATATTAACTAAAATAAAAAACAACAATTATTTTTTACTAGGAAACATATATTAAATCAAGGTTTCTGGGTGATATTATTGAAAACAATGTCATTCAGATGGTGAATTTCAAAACAAATGATCAAATATTGAATATAGACTGACAGCGATTAAACATTGTTGCTTTCATTTTTGGTAAAAGAGTTTCAATGGATCAAAACGGCAATCTCATTTCTGTCAGACTGAAGCTACTGCTACAATTCAGCAGCTGCCACAATCAGAGTATGAATGTATGTGAATGATCTCACTGTAAAGCATCTCTGAGAGTCCTGAAAAGTGCTACACTTTTCAGGTCCCATCATTGCTTAACCTATAGCTCACAGGGGGAGTAAACTTTCTCTCTTTCTTTCCAAATCATGTAGAAATAGCAAAGATTCTACCTATAATCAAAATATGGAAAAACATAGGAAAACGTACAGACAGGCCTTCCTCTTTTTTTAGATCAAAATCTCAAGTTGTCGTTTATCACAAAAAAGAATAAAAAAAAATGGATCAAAATACTGGTGAGTGACAAAATGATTTAAAGTAGAATTCAAACCACTACATAGGCTTTACTGCATATTAGATGAATACGTTTGACAGGCACACTGCAAAAAGACTTCTAAACTAACAATAACTAAAGAAATCAACAGAATCATCTGCCAGTACAATAAAAGGATTTTACTTAAATTTTCCAAGAAAGAAAAAAGAAAGAATTAACAATTATGGTTTTGGGGTCCTAGAAGTCTCACTAATAAATCGCTAGTTAAATATAGCTTTTCATTATGAAACCTTTATGCAACATCAAAACACATTTTTTCTTATTTTGGGGAATTGAAGGGAGTTAAAAACAGGCCAAATCTATTTGAGCACACTACAAGTCTTAAAAATGAATAGATTCCTATAGCAGGAAGGCTTAACTGACTACAATTAAATTAAAAATAAATAAAAGAGGGGAAATAACACCAACGTAGAGTGAGAGGATTTATGTTTCTGTGTTTGTATTTAGTCCCCATGTCTTCATGTCATGCCTTTAATTGTTCCCTACTGTTTCTTGTTCCCCTAATTTTTCCCCAATATTCAACCTCACTTGTGTCTCCTGCTCCCTGTTGGGTTCTTGTCATTGTCTGCTTCATGTCTCTGTGCCCACCTGAGTCTGTCCATGTTTGTGCTCACCTGTGGTTCTTGGCATTGTGTGAACTTTGGACATCATTAAAACACATTTTCTCCACCCTGGATCTCACCGCCATCTGTCCTCATCACAAAACCCAATTTCAGGACAGAGAGGAGCCTTAATATTAGAATCAAACTTTACTCTTTCATTTGTAACAACTCAAACATTTTCTACCATGACGTTAAAACTTTTCAGCCTTGAGAAGTGAGCCGAACCAATCTAGTAAGATAAGTACCGCCACACAATCTTGACAACAGTTGGCAAAAGTTAGTGTTCATGACCGGTCAAAACGTTCCACATTAATGCCGACGTGACAGGACAAGAAGGACCCAGATAGAAAATCAATTCATTCCATTATATCTATTAATTTGTCTTACAGAGGAGACATGACAGGAAACCCTGCAAATGAACACAGAGCAAAAATGGGTTATAATTTTTTGATCCGTTGATACGTCTCTAACTTCTCTGTGGTTTTAGGTAATAATCAATCTTGAACATTAGTATTTAAAATACTTCTATAAATCAAGAAAGGTATTTACAGTAGAGAAAAACCCACATATTACTCCAAGGAAATTGAAACCTTTTAGTCTGGTAGAACAAACTTCTCGTCACCGGTTATTCTAAATTTTCTCTCTTCTTTCACTCAGGCATGAAAACAGAATTGCTTTTCCATTAAACTCAATAACCTTAAGTTGTCTAAAAGAAAAGAACAGGTATAATTAAAGCCGCAAGCGGCGTTGGAGCCCCTCGCAGCAAAGTGCGCGAAGGCTTCGTGGCGACGGCCGGGCTTCCAGCAACGCCATGCTCTTGCGCAGTCCCCGCAGCCATCCGCCAGGCGACACACACCGACGTCTTCCTCAGCGCTCCCTCACAAGCCACAAGCGCAGTTGAACTGAATTGCAATTTCAAGCTATTGGGCTCTTTACAAGCTAACAAAGGTCAAGCCTAACAAGTTTACTGCAAATAGGATAACGCATGTATGGTTTAGGTCAGCCTTTCTTCTGACAGAAAGAATGACTGTCCTTACTGCTCATTTCAACAGGCGACTTCCTGTTGGAAAGGGGCTGGGCTACATTGATGTCACCAATTGACCATGTGAATGTGATGGGCTCTGGTCTGTGATTATAGAAATGATGTTGTAGCAACCGCGGGGTTCCAGCTTCGCTGCTCGGGCCTAATAAGAAACATTGCAGTTTCAATAGGCCTTCGCAGCGCTTCGCTGCTCGGGCCTAATAAACAAACAAGACTGACTACGTGATCTAAACCAGAAATCGTGAAACTACATCAGAATGACTCAAATTTCTCTAGACTTATTACAAAACATACGTAGTCCTGTTTTTAAAAAAAACTACTTATGAATCAAACCAAATATGAAACATTCTACCAAGGTCTAAATAGTTTGGCAAATTTACTTTAATGTGAGAGGATAAATACAAAGGAGCAATCAGAACTCGGGCCTAGATTAAAGTAGATGGAATTTAGTAAAAACAACATCTGTCTTTTCCTCCATCTCTTTCGGCCTCTTTTATCTGCTTATATAACCATGTCATTAACAGACTGAAATTAATTAGACTACCCTATAGGTAGGGTACAGATTGCAGAAAAGAATTAAAAGCTAAACTCACGTTACATCTTTTCCGTAAAGTGAGCTAAGTGTGGCCCCAGTGCTGGACGGTGAATATAACTCCGTATCTGTTCCATTTGTATGACACGTATGGCTTGTAACATTTGATCATTTTTCGGCATTAAAGCCTGTTTTATTTCATTATTTCTCAAGATAATTCACACTGAGGGGTTCTGGTCGGGCCTTGAAACTGGTTAATGAACCTGGGTGGTGCACAGAGACAAAACTGAATGAACTCCAACTCATCTGTGGGTGATCATTTGGGCCTCTGCAAGGGGAATGACCTTCACATAGTCAATTGAACTGAATTAGTCATTGTTGGTGAATAACAATGACTAATTGTAAACTTTATCCTGCTTTTCTAGTGGGCACTCCAGCATATTATGGTGCAGTCTATTTTTACTTTGAAGTCATAGTTTTCCTGCTCCCAGGGGTCAACAGGTAAACTGCAGGTTCCTTAATAACCCTAACTTCAAATTTATTGACTTGTGAAATAGGGAAATGTCTTCATTAAGTCACAGACGAATGCACAACTGGTATTTTTTGCATGTTGCTTTAGTGTTTAATTTGATCAAATGCAGAAAAATACATGGCTGGACTGTTGTGTCAGACAGTTCACTAAAACTTAGCAACTTACCCTTTCTCACATACAAATAAACAACAACTGAGTTCACTGTGATGCAAAGTAATCGCGTCAGAAGTAAATGAAGCGTTTGTTTGAACATGTACTTAGTAGAGCTCCACCGAAGAGCATGCTTGGATGGAAACCTTAATAAAATATCTTCGACATTTCTTTCAATTTCTTGTTTTTCGCAGTTGGGTGTCACCGTTTTTGGTGGTTGACTCCCTTCAGCCTGAGATTTTCATCAGACGAAGGGAAAGCCCCTTCTTTAAACAACAGACACAAAACCAGAAAGTAGTGTCTGATACACTTAAAAAAAAAGAACTCATTTTTGCCTATTTTGTTATCTCTATTTTACTGGCAATTTAAATTCTTTCTGTCTGTTTGATGTTAGATTAAAATGTTGGTCTTTAGCTTTCATAACTTTCCACCATTATAATAAAACCTAAGGGTATTTACTCTTGTCAATGCTTTTGTTTTCTTTTGCATGTTTTAATGAATTAATTGTTAGCTGAGATAATTTATATTTTCCTTCCAAAATCTATTATTTCATCCACAAGGTTAAAATTTTTCCAAAACACAAACATAAGATGTTATTTTTCCAAAAATGTGCAAATCAGAACAAAAACTCAAGGCAAAGTATTTCTTGTTTTATTTTGCTTGTCCTCTTTAATAAAAAAAAATAAATAAATAAAAATGTTGAAATATTTATTTTAAATGGAACATTTTTCTTCTCTAGACTTTCTTTTTGGAGATTGCAAAGCATTTGTTCATTTCATAGTGCATATTTTTTAACTTGTCCATCAGGCTGTGTGCTTACATATTATGTCAGTTTATATTTTTCCTCAAGAACAGCAGACACCGATTTCATTCTGAACTTAAAAAGAAAATAACTGAAGTTTTAAAGATCATATTTCAACACTGAAAGAATGAATGAAGGACATTTCCTCCTCTTATTCAGATTAATTTAAAAAGAGAGAGAGAGAAAGTCAGGAAACAGAAAGTCATGCGAGATACTGATAATATGACATTGTTTTGACTTCAAAACTGGTTTTCTGTTATCTAGCTTTTCATTTAATCCCTTCTCCTCCCTTAAAACACACCCACACACACCAAAACTACAATGAAAGGTTTATTTGTACTTATCCCAGTCATACAAAGCTAAACATGATTATTTAGATTAGGTGTCAGGGTTGCATTTTGTCAGAGAGAATTGAAAAGCATGCAAGTTACAACCAAGAATGTGATTTCACAGATTTTTCTTCTTTGCAGCATCTATGTGTTCGACAAAATAGAAACCAAAAGCAACTACGAAGCTAACCAGAAGCTCTGTGGATCTACTGACTGAAACAAGAGAGAGAGGGAACAGCAGAGGGTCTATCTGCCATCGAAATGTGCCTACGCACATATTTCACACCCTGAAAGGAAACACACACACAGGAAAACCTCTTTTTTCCCCAGCCACTTTACACTCTGTCATCCTGCACGCACAGGCTCATTTATTCTGTACAGGCACGGACCGGGCGTCAGTTTTTGATTCGACTTTGCTGGTTGCAAGTGAAGGACTGGTTTGACGGCACGCACATTTTGCATGATAAGCAAAACAAAAGAATGTTCCCTCACAGTACACAGACAACAGTTCATTTTAAGAACCGTGTAATGCTGTTGGGAGTGAAAACAGAAATTTCCTAGTAGTGGTGCTGTTTTAACTTATTTGTAGAAGTATAAACATGAAGACAA
This sequence comes from Girardinus metallicus, assembly GCA_903067095.1. NCBI lineage: Eukaryota > Metazoa > Chordata > Actinopteri > Cyprinodontiformes > Poeciliidae > Girardinus > Girardinus metallicus. Next base: position 2,536 of record CAEGAE010061080.1, on the reverse strand, counting down.
ACCTTTTCAAGTATCTTAACACCATCAACCATAAGTTTATTATTAACCCAGTTGAAAAGCTCTGATCAAACACAAAATAGAGAAGTTATCATGTAAATCTGATCTGAAAAACATTTAGGATGAAGTTAACGATGCCAAGCAAAGCTCCAGTTGTTACCTGTATATGGACCCGGTTCCCCGTTCTGCCCAGTACACATTATGGGTGGAAGCCAGGACTGCTATTGGACCGTTCCCCGGTGAATGTGGCACCAGTATCGTATACTCCTTGTTAATCAGGTTTTTCACTTGGATTCCTTTTGAAGAGCTGAAAATCAGTTGAGCTTCACTTTCTGGAAAACAGATGTAAAGAATAATTGAGATTTTCCTAATTTAATTTGAGCAAAACAGATTAACATTGTAGCCTTTCTTGCTCAACTCAATTTTATTTATAATAATAAAAAAACCAACACCATCACAACAATAAAAAGATGTATAAAAGCATCAAAATCTAACAATAGTGGTAGAAAAAAAAACATGGGCAGTAACAGAGACTAATGATGTTTACACAGACATCCTGACTGCTTTATTAGGCACAGCTGTTAAAATATTTATTATTTTGATATTCTACTTTTATAAAAAGATGAATTTCTGTTTATCATCAGTTTTAAGACAATCAACAAAATTAACAAAAATAAATACTACAACTATATCAATTTAGGGGTAATAAATCCATCACTTAGCCTCACTTTCTGAACTGAATTTTTGAATTGATTGTTTCATGATTTCATAATTTATTGAAATGCTGTGTTAGAAAGATATTTGGCCACCTCCCGTAGGGCTGAGCACAAAAACACTGGGTGTTTCAACAAGACACAGATAGCAAACAAAGTTATAACTGGTTTTCAAATGTAAAGAATTGAACTTCTGGAATGGTTTTTCCAAAAATCTAACCTCAACGCTATTAAAATGAAGGGAGAACCTAATAAAGTTGTTTGTTTCTTATAATTTTATAAGTCAAAAGTGCAAAAGTGCATGTAAACGCCTGACCAGAACTGTATATTCTCGTGGTAATTCAGACTTGGAGTAAACAAAATGAAGTGATACCAGTTCAGAAACAACTGAAATCTGATGAGAGAAAAAGAGGGTAGGAGCAGTTTTTCAGCAATGAGACCACAAACCCATTACTTTCAGCAAGTGTTGTAATCCAAATTGCTGTGCTCTTGAGTTGTTGCATAACTTAAAGTCTTGGGTTGTTTGTCTTATTTTCTTTTTTATTGTGCTATGAGGGCAAAGATGTACAAGGCTAACCAAGGGCTGCAAGTTGGTGTCAGGATTTTTATTTATGTCTCCACTGCAGGGACTCCTCCTATAAAACCAGCTTTCACAGCTTCTCTTCCGATCCTCCCACACTAAAGCAGAGACCCCAGAGTTCCTGTCATCAAGGATCCAGGCATTTCCTGTGGTAATACACTCCTTCATTTCATGCTGGAGGATTGATCTAGGAGTGAATGTTATACCAAATATTGAAAAAGATGGCACTAAAACAATTTGACTAGAAAGTTACATTTAATCTTGTATTTTTAAAGCAAGATTAAACACTATGCCATTGCTTCCCAACCCTGGTCCGCAAAGCACACTGCCCTGTATGTTTTATCTGTTTCCCTGTTTTACCATGCCTGACTCAGCTGAGTGCAGTTCAGCAAATACCTGTCAATTGAAATCACCCGCAAAGAAATGCCAAAAACATGAAGGGCAGTGTGCCCTGACGACCAGGGTTGGGAAACACTGTGCTGTGCTGTGTTTTGCCAGAGCATCTTACCAAGAATTGAGAGGAAATGACGGGTAAGCTGATCAGGAAGACCCGTCCGTCCCTGGGATGACCCCCTAACCCATTGCAAGTGGTGTGAGAAAAATGTCACGCCTAAAAAAATGCATCCTGAAAGTACATAGATGCTAGGTTGTTCCTCTTGCAGCTGTTAGCCTGAACAACCAGCACTGATCCTGACAGGCCAAATTTGAACAAACCTAAACAGATCTGAGCAGATTGCACTTGATAGTGTGCAGTATCTATCTGGTCACATTTACTGAATTTTTTTTTCCAAAGCAGGCTTCTGTGTTTTTGTATCACATTTTTGGGCAATTCAATCAGTAAGTAAAAAAAACAAACAAAAAAAAAACCCTTTACAATTGTTCCACAAAGTGAAGGATTTCTGATGGTGTGGGCCAATTTCTCTTCCAAAGCCCCTAGATTACTGCTAAAAGACATGAAACATTAACTATTTGAAAGAGAAATGTGATGACTTTTGCCAGAAAACTAAAGTTTGGTCTCTTAGGAGGTCTCTTAGGAGGATAATGATTTGGCTAAAAAGGAAAATGAGTTTTCATTCTCCTAACAGACTGGACTTAAATTTCCTTTAAGACATGTTGGATATATAAACCATTTTTTATAAAAAATGAAGGGAACATACTAACGGCTACACAGTGGCGCAGTTGGTAGAGCTGTTGCCTTGCAGCAAGAAGGTTCTGGGTTCGATTCCCGGCCCGGGGTCTTTCTGCA
>CAEGAE010061076.1:0-39350 GCA_903067095.1 Girardinus metallicus | reverse complement strand
TATATATATATAATGTTTTATTTGGTCTTTGAATTTTATCACAATATTTTCTGGTACTATTGTGATAATAAAAATGATGATGAAAAACTATTTATTATGTATTTTTTAGGTAACTCTATACCTGGGGCTGCATGGTACACATTCATAGCATCCAAAAAACAAGCACAGTTTGAAACAGGCTTCTTCAGGATGTCAGCTTCTTAACAAATTGTTATTCATATCACATAATGTTCATATAATGTTTTCAAATGTTCTGATATTTTGTGACGTGTGGAACAAACAGAAGGAAATAGTAAAAATAAAATTTTCAATAAAGCTGTCATTTGTTAAATACACATCATTAACTGAAGTTTGTTGAGACAACAATAAATCAAAACCCATAATCATAAGAAGACATTTTCACAATAAATGATAACAACAATAAGATAAGATAAATACCCTCCCCTCGACAAGGGTACTGAGTGCAGATTGGAACAAGTTCACTCAATATCAATACTTTCAAACTCTCCTGCTCTGCTTCTTTCTTGTCACCTCCTTCATACATTTCAAAACTGTAGACAAGTGCTGAGCTTATTAGTGAGGATTTAGGATCACTAAATGAAGCGTCGCAGGTGCTGGCTAAGAGAAAGCCAGTAATATAACTGCAAACGACTGTAGAAAGATTGTGCTGTGCGATGGTTAATGACAAATGGTGTTTGAACAGTGCTCAAGCTTATTCTGCTCATAAATAAACACTTTGTTGTGTTGGTTTGGAATTTTGAACTGAAAAGATAAAACCATATAAGTTAGGTGATGTCTAAAATTTCTCAGGAATGCTGCCACAAGTTACTGTCTGATTATACATTTTGTTTGCAGCAAGTCATTACAAGAAAAGGGTGCTCAATGATGAAGAAGTTGACTAATTTTAAGGCTGCCATATGCATTTAAAGTAACAGTAACGGTTTCTCTTTGGACAGACTTGTAATGTTAGTTGAGCTTGTTTTATTTGCTCCTGATTGATTTGTTCATAGCAAACAGCTGCTGGTTTTTTATATTTTGACAGTAAACTTAATTTGCAAAATAATTAACAGCATCTGTTTTTAAGAAGCAAGCTTAGGCTAACCCAGTCTGGCCTCATATGAAAGCTATAACGCAGTGGATGATTTCTTTCTTAATTTGTGAAATCTTTACATAGAAAATGCCTTTCTGTAGTTCCCCAGGTTATCCTTTTCTAAAATCTGAAGTAGTTTGATTATCAAAAACAATAAAAAGCAAGAAAGCAAAGAACAAAGTATGTTCTTTGTAAGAACAACACTTCTACAGGGCATAATTAAGGATAATAAAAACCTCTTTTTACAAATAGCAGGTCTTAACAGCATTTAGTTAAATTTGGGATTAAGCCTCTCAAACCAATTATTGTAAATGAAAATGGTACAGCGTGGAAACTACCTTGTTCTTGTATAATGATAATAAAGTCAGAGATGAGAAAGAAAGCCTGTTATTTTAGAAAGTTTCATTTCTTAATTAACTCATTTATAAAAAGTTTTTGACATAAAACACACTGCAGGACATATTAGATAGTAGGAAAAATTACAAGCGAATAAAGCCTGAGATTCTTTTGTTCTTTATGCTGCTGGAGTACTAAAATTAATTTAACACCCATGGCCTTTATAGTCTACATTAAACAGTATTTACTGTGATCAACGCTACACTCTGCAGACCCCATAATTCAAAAGATCAATCTTGGGTCTGTGCATCCTTATTCTCACTATAACTAAATATTTATCACATTTAAGGTGTGAGAACTATTTTGAAAGCCTAATGGCTCAAACAACACAAATTACAGCCTACTTCTTTCCCCTCCTGACATTTGCAGAAATATTAATCACATCTTGGCATTTGGAAATGTGAATCCCAGCTTTCACTGGGTAAACGCTACTCTCTTTTGGCTCAGGCATCCTAACTGAAGATGTCTGGGTGTTCAAACATCACATGCAAGTCCTGGTTAAAAGAGGAGCTTTCTGATCACCAGGTTCACTACCACAGGGACGGTTACTACTGAATTCAAATATACTTCAAAATGTTTTGCATTCTTTCACATTCAGTCATGGGCAGCTTTTCACTTTGTCTTTCTTTTAAGTGAGTTTAAATGACAAAAGCCCTCTTGGTTAGCTGACTGCCATGGTCCATGATCTTGTGAGGGAGAGGAATCATGTTTTCCTTGTGAAAACTCAAGCATCTTTGGGGCTTTCTTCAGCAGATTATTGACGACATTTTAAGGCATACAAAAATAGAAAACTTTCCAGTTTTAAAACGAAATACTTGGGACCTCCTTTACACACATTTACAACTGGCTGCTTTAAAAGTTCAGATCCCAAATATATCTCACTATGCACTGAGAAGCACATGTGAAACCATCATTGTGCCACTACAGATGTCAGTAGCTACAATCTTCCTTATTTTTGCTCTGGCCAATGAGAGCAAAGGAAGATAAATGGCTCTCCTGGATTGGTTACTTTGCAAAAGCTAGCAAATAGAGTGTCAAGTATAAATACGTTGAAGTATTCCAGCTTTCCAAGCTGCATTTTCTTTTCATATATTTTAGATAAGCTCTATGAAAGAATTAATTAATAGCTGATTTTTCAGGAATATGTGAATCCTGAACCATGAATATGTGCCCACTGAACTGTTCTTTTAAACCATTCTGTTTAAGTTTATCAATGAACCTCAGCTTCGTTTTGCTTCAAATAGCATCAAATTCATTTCTGACATGTTTTTAGTGTTCCAGCGTGAGATACATTAATCTTTTGGCATTACATTCATCCATGTTGTTTTATGCAGAAAGGTAGTTGAATGTGTGCTTTAGAGTTACCGTGGATTCTGTAGAAGTGTTTGTCTTCCTCAGTCATGTTTGCTTTTCACTAGGTGTAGATGAATTTTTTTAACCCAAGGAGAATGGATACATTTTCTTAGAAATTTTGAATTGGTTTTCTTATGTTTTTAAATGACGCATGAAAAGAAAAGAAAAAAAAAAATCTGCAGTCTGTGTAAGACGTCACCAAAGAAAAGCTGTCTTCATTCTGTTCTTTTCTCTGTATTTTACTGCTACAATATACTTCAGGGTAAAGGAACATTAGATTTTTTTTTCTGTTTTAGAGACAAAGTAAGAGTTTCATGATGTATTTTCTCCTTATTGATACAGAAGATTCATAGTAGCAGTTAGAGGTTTTGCATGTGTATTTTACAGTTTATGGATAAATTATTCATTGGATCAGAATTATGAAAATGTCTGTAGAGTTACAAATTTAAATAAACACATGATTGCATCTGTATATGAGAAATGGCACCAAAATAAGTCCACAGTTAGTAACTTAAGAGGATTAGCTGTGGAGTATGCAAATAAACCTCTCAATAATAATCCAGTGGCGAGATCGCCAACTTTTGAATCACTAGATTAAAAGATTGAGCCTGAAAGGAAAATCCAACATGAGTTTGTCACGAAGTAGGAGCAGAAAAGTTTGGCTTCACACCAAAGGTAAAATCTGGCATTTAGAGGAATCAATTTTTGAAAAAATAATTTTGAAAAACCAATGCCATTAATGAAATCTAGAAACTACATGGCTATTGAACAACTGTGTGTTTCTAAGGTATTTAAAGTTTCTGACTTAACCTTTTGTCATATATTTTTCTGATGTTTCTCCTTCATGTGATAAAATGTCATGGCTCCAACTGACAGCAACTTGATCCACTTTCTGACTTGACTAAATAAGCTAATTACTTGAGCACTTTAGGGCAATCAGAAGGTTTTACCTGGTAAGAAAACAAATCCCAGTATTTGTTCAATTTCTAATTTTAGTGTTATGAACTCTCACATTTATTATGCCAACTGAGGCTTTGAACATCTGAGCTGGAGCTCTTGGGTGTTTTGCAATTTGTTTAATGGACTGACCTTGAACATGATTTGCTGGAATGTCCTCTCTTGTGTCAGCTGTCTTACAGGTTTTCCAATTGTGAATGATACTTTTAATGATGAATTTTAAAAAGCGTGCAAAAGGCATTACAATCAGTCCCAGAATGACACACTACTACAATTGCTTTTGTAAAGTCATAGCAATTATATTAGCACCCAAGTCTAATAGGAATCAAAATAGCAGCTTTCAATCTAACAAAGGTACATTTTTGAGAGTGTGGAGCCACTAAATGACCTGGAGGGGATAAAGTTGTGCTGGCAGATAAGTTGTTTCTAAAAACCATGAAAATTGTGAGAGATTTTTATTTTTTAAGGGATGGTTACATCCTACGGAAACATAGTATTTTCGTTTGGCACAGCTAGCCGATAGCTATATTTGCATAAGACTTTCAAACCAGGGTAGTTTACTTAATCTTAAAATTCACCCTTGCAATTTTTTAGCTTTTGAAATGGGTCATATGGTGTGTATTATGAAAGCTCTTTTACAGTCCTCTTCAAAATATTGACGCTAGCCTTTATGTGTTGGTTGTGCATTAATGTATGTCATTGTGTATTGAACATATTTTCAAATACCATATAAAAGAGGCCCCTAAAGAGATGCTGTTTTAATCTATTGGATGCTTGCGGTCACATCAGCGATGCCACTACCAACGCTCAACACTGATAATTATCCATTCAGGGGTCGTCGTGCTTCTTATTTTTTCTCTGACCTGATGGTGCGTCACGGTTGCAGCTGGACACACATGAGTGGTTTTAGACTCTGCAAAGCTGATAAGCATGCAGGGGTGATCGAACTGATGAGGCCAATGTTACCTGAACATTTCACCCTTGCTCACAAAATACTGTCATGCAGTCTTGAATTAGGGCGAGTGTATTTGATTTATACTGTCACTGTTTAAAACGGTAAGACTACAAGAGGTTGAAAGTGTTGTATTATTTTAGGTTTTACAGTCACTACAACATATTGTATAGTAGGATAATGAACATACAGTGCCAGTAGTCTCTAGTTAACTGTCTCTTTGTAAGTTGCACCACGATAAATGTCTGGCATGACTCATTTTGGGTACTTGAATTCTCATGGTAGAATTAGTGTAGATCATTTAAATTTGTTGGTTTGCTGTTACAGACTTGGCTTTTAGGCATAATCCAAAGTGTTCAAACGAGTAGAGGTCAGGGTCATTCCAGAGGCATGATGTAAGCCTTTTTAATCCACTCCAAAATCAGTTGGGATGAACATTTGCAATCATATTTAAACAATCATTGGTGCCCTTTTTTTTTTTTTTTCAGTTGTTGATTTGAGGTAAATTATTCCACTCACCTTGTTTTCTGTACCACTTTCAGTGGTAGCAAAACATCCTCAGAGCCTAATGCTGCCAACACCATGCTTGACATTTGGCTCAGTATTCACTTTGACTCATCTCAACATTCCTCCTGATGTTGTAGTCAAACAGTTCAGCTCTTGCTTCCTCTAACACAAACATTTCGCCAGAAGCTATTTGGCATGTACATGGGGACAGCTGCAAATATCAGTGGAGGCTCAAGGTGTTGATTTTTGATGAAGGCGTGTTTTTCTAGTACCCTATAAGTGGATGATGTTAAATTGGCTGCATTGTGGAGAGTCACCCTGGTGTTCCAACATCTTCCAGTTAATGATAAGCTAAACTCCTTGAAGACTATTATCTCAAAAGTATCTTATAATGAATGAAACGGAGTTCTCATAGTGATGGTCATATTGGAAGCGCTTTCCAATTTTATTTTGCTTGAGGGAAACTCTACAACACAGTTGGATATTCTAAACAGAACATGTATTCCAAACAAACATTAAAATTGAATCTGAAATAAATAAAGCAGGCTGACTTTAACGGCTTTGACCTAGACCCAATTTGAAATTTATAAACTATACATAAAGCAGCGTCTGTGTCAGGAAACCCACCATTTTAAATAAGCTCTATAATACTGAAAAAAGAGTGGTCATAAATCCAACGAGAACAACACCAAGACCTTACCAATGGCCACAAAAATGATATGATTTCTCTGCAGCTTGCCATGAGACATTTAACCAGACATTAGTTATATATTTGAGCTTGTATATATAATGTTTAACATGGGTGGTGTAGGGAAAAATATTAGAAAAAACCTCCTGCTCGTTTTGATTCTCCCATGTCCTCGGATTCAAGCAGGATCCCAGGTGGCAGAAGTTGGACCACACAAACGGACACACATCGCTGTTCAACTTCGACAATCATGACAATTTTATTAAACAATGGACAACATAAAACTCACGCAATGCATTGTACAACAGACAAACTGATCAAGAGACATTTTACTTGAGACATAGACAAATACTCACGCAACAACAAACATTTCAGAGAGAAAAGCCTCCCGAGAACCCTCCTAGTTCTGGTTCTTCATTTTAGCGCCTCGTCTTTTGTATAGAAGAGGTTGGCTCCTCTGGGCTGTATGTAAATTAGGGGAGTGCCTCTAGCGGCCTGGAAGATGATTTACAACTATGGGAACGTTGATTTTATGACTCGCTAATCTATACACAGGAATAGCCAGAGTGTTATCTATACGACCGGAATGTTTTCGTTAGCCTCACAGAGGTCTATTTATCACCCCCTGTGGAGAACCAAAAGGTCACCAAAGACTAAAGGAGACACTCTGACCCAATAAATGAAGCCTGAATATAGTTTTAACCTGAATCTGAGTCTATTTAAAACAATGTTATTTTTGTCCAATATTTTAAACATGTAATTAGAGTTAAGTGACACTAAACTTACATAATTAAGCTAATAATTACAACAGTGGGTTGGAGGAAATCTATTCTATTCTCCTTATGTTATGTTACAATCCATTAAAGAAGTTTGCTGTTAGTCAATTCTTGCCTGAAAAATGAAATGGTCAACGAAATGCATACATATATAATACTGATGAAAAATGCATTTAAACTTCTGGCCTTCAATTCTGAATTCTTAGATCACTTTAATGATTCAGTAAGAAATTTTAAATGACCCTACACTGAAAGTCTAAAGGCACTTTAACTTTGTTTTCACATAAATTAAAGTTAAGGTCTGATAAGATGGACATAGGATAATAATCATCAGAAATAAATACTCATGTTTTGTATTAACATAAGCATGATTCATGCATTAAAACCAAAATAAAGTGGCTTTTAGCACTGCTTTTACAATCTTTTGTAAACTGAAAACTTACAAAAGATTGTAAGTTTTCAGTTTTGCTTAAATGGTCTCCTTTTTAAAATTGCTTACAGCATTCTTTGTATGTGCTATAAATATAAAAATGTTTGATGATACAATATCAACCCGACAGGAACACAGTGGCTGTTTGTGTTTGTTGTCTTCTTTTTGCCTGCAGTGGCTTTGACCTTTTCTTTTTTAAGGTGGACTGCTCATCCTGATGACTGACAGCTGCTGAGGCGTGAACTTGACCGGTGTTGCTTCTCTTGTCACGCAAAAATTTAATACACCTGCACTGCCCAGTCGAAAAAGTGCTATCACTGTTTCTTCATGGCTGTAAATTAAAAAAAAAAAAAAAAAAACATGCTTAGTGGTGATGGAAAGTTTAAGAAAATTCTTGTTTATAAACCTGAGATAAAAGTTGTGGGTCTCTTGTTTAGCTAAACTCATTGTAGCTTCTTAATTGGACTCAGATTAAAGATTCATTAGGTGTTATTATAGAGCTGCTAAAGGGCTTGCTGTAACTCCGACTCCTCCTCTCTGAGGGAGAATGCTTCAGCAAAACAACAACACTACTCAGATTATGGATATCAGTTTTATTTTGTTTTTTCCCCCTTGTGAGCTCCACTTGATGTCTAATACACAGATTTCCTTTGGGAGGCCTTTGTGTGACTATAGTTGCTGATGAATGCTGTACAACAACTGGAAATGTGCCGTGAACATAAAAGAATGTCAGAACCAATGCAGGGCTGCTTGCAGGCACGTTGGGGCTAAAGGGGGATAAGCTGTTAGAGAAGTGTGTCTTCTGCTGAGTCTATTTATCCTAATGGGTTAAAGCCTCAGGGAGGAGATTTACATGGCTTCCCTGCAGCAGATACAGCTGTGGGGAGGATATGACAATGTGGTGAGAAATTGGGCATTTTGAGGACAATAGACATTGAGGTTAACACCAGGTCAGCAGGCTTGGGGGGCACTGATGAGAGGAACTATATGAGTGTATTATCCTCATTGATTAATTAACTAATGATTACAGTAAACTAATAATAAAGTGGTTAACTGTTATTTGAGTGATATTGGGATTTAATTGGATACTAGGTGATGCTGGGTCTGTGGATCAATGAATTACAACCTTGGGCATCAATGCAAAATAAGTTGGCTACCTAAGACAAAAGTAGGACAGTGTCAAGCTCAAACTTGAGTACCTCAATCACATATTTATGTTTATTCAGTTAGGAGAAAGTCTGGAGAAGTTTTGCTATTGAACAGTGACTTACTGACCTAAACCAGCACAATGCTCACAAGATGCATCTTCTTAATGAGACCAGTTTCCCTGTTCTTTACCACAGATTTTGCACATGCTAGAAAATTCATTTGCTAGCACGTGCAACTGAATTTGTTTGCTCTGAAATGCAAAGAATAAGGTCTGAGCTTATGGTAATACAAACTGCAGCATGAATACACTGTAGTGCTACCACTAGCCATTGTAGCTATTTTAACATTCGCAGCTGTAGCAATGCTAGCAATGTGGCAATGACAGATTTATTATTTGAAGCAATGCTTGCATTGCAGCAATGTTTACATTGCCATGTGTGGTAAAGCTAACGTGCAACTGTTACAATGTTAACATTGGCAGCTGGAGCAATGCTAAGGTTACACACTGTGGCAATGCTAACATCGACATGTTGACAAGGTTAACACAAAACAAAATATTATCTGTTACCTTTGACTATGCTTCCATAAGGATTTAACCTAGTAGAAGGTATTTCAAGGAGCAAGCAAAGAGTAACTTGAACTATTGTGGTGTTTTAAAAAGTGCAAGACAATAACGAGTCAGTCTTACACAGATCTCTGATTGTGTTGATAATTTTTCAGGAATTGAGGAGTAAAAAGTCTTATTCTATCAAATTTTAAGCCTTACCATCTAAGAATTCTCTTTGTTGTCAGTTTATTTTTGCATCTAGTGTGCTTCCTGTTGTTCTCGTCTTAATAAAGACGAGACAACATTCATGGGAAATAGAAAGATGAAAAGAACATTATTACCTGAAATAAACTGTGTTTGAACGATTACGTTTTACACATCGCACACCTCCTGGGGATTAAGATGGCCATTTGTACCGTATTGATCTTCCAGTCTCCACTTCCCATATATGAAGACATTTAAGCCAGAAGAATGCATCTAACTTTTTAAAGCTCAACTGATGACATTTTTTGGTAAATGTGATAAAGCTTGAAACCAGATTAAATATGTTAAACTGCTCACTTCTTCTTAACAATTGCAATTTGACATGCTGTTACACATTTTATGACAGTTTTTTTCATAGGTGGACAAAAAATTGCTTGCCACCTGTAAAAATGTGATTGTCAATGTCATAATACATCTTATGCTAACAACCATAATCCCTTTTTAATGCTCTTGTGATCTTGGAAGACCTTGTATGTATTTGAGAAAGCAATGAGTATTTGTAGATCATTCTAATATTCTGCCACCAGATGACAGGTGGCTCAACCTCTCCTTCAGGGATTCAAACACTGTTTAAAAAACCCTCTAACATGCCAAGCTCCATCTGCACATCTGTCTTCTCCTCTTTATTATGCCATTGCCAAACTTTACGACCCAAAATAAAGTCCATCAGTGTGTCCATCTGCAGCAGATAAACCACTGGTTGCCATTTCTGATTGCTTCTGACAGACCCCATTATATTGCTGTTTGAGGAGTTCAGAGGCCATTTGAAAACCTCATATTTTTTGTTATCTAGAGCATTTATTTACGCTATAAAAAGGGTAGATGGCATATACAAATATGCCAAACTAGGCATGTCATAAAAAGTCTTAGGTTAGAGAAGATGATTCACGATTTCCATTTTCCTCTGCTGCATATCTAAGTTGTGAATTCAGAAAAGTCTTACAAATTTAAGGTGACACCTTTTGACTAATGCTTTTCACCCAATTAAAAGGTAATCTTCTCCTTTGTTACTTCTTAGCACTTCTAGTTTCTAACAGACTGGTATAGTAAACTCAGTATTGCTCTCGACTGACAAATCAGTTGCATTCATTGTGTGCCTTCTGTTTGTCCAAGAATGAGGCATTTTATTAGAGAAGTAAATAAACCCTGCAAATAAGAATTCGATTTTAATTGTAAATACTTACCTACATTAGTATACAAACCCTAGCGATATATCTAAAAAAATTGAGCCATGAAGAATTTAACTGGGCTTTTCTGACAGGGTTTTAGAATAAGAAATGGGCCTTGAACTTAAATCTGTACTGCTTCGATTTTGTACTGTAAACCTAGACATTATGAGGATGATGGCGTTGTGAGAATACTCTTGTCCGATTGTGCCAAGGATATAAATAATCTCCAAAAATCAATATGATTATGGTGATGAAAACACTTGGCGCCTGAAGCAAAAAGAAGTGATCTGTAAAAAAAAAAAAAAAACATGTTTATCTTGTTTATTTTTTTACACCAGTATGAAACAAACACTATGGCAGAAGGTCAATAGAAAATTCATGATACTTTAAATTGTGTTCCAGAAGCAAATGTAACACAAAAGTACCATGGATCACATACAGCTGGAAAAACATGCCCTTAGGATGGAAAGCATATTAACTCGGATAAGAGTTCACAAACAAAGAATGATAACCTACTTCATTCTTCACACTTTCCTGGGTGTGTGAGTCAGAGAGAGCCTGTTAAAAACAGGCTTTGTCTCACTGATGACAGTTATACTGTTTACTGCCGGGCAAAAACCGATTACTAAAAAGTTAATGTCATGTTCGTGTCTAAATGGCGTGGTTTAATAACGCGGATCCATGTCTGCAAGAGAAGAGGCTGCACAGGGTTGCCCTTTATTTCTCACTTTACCTTCATCTTTTCTCGCGGAGTGGGATTGAACAGTGGATTGAGTTCTGTGCTGCTGACCTTTATCTGAAAGTTCCTAAATCTTTCTGGTGCTTTCTTAGTCTTTTGAACAATGGTCAAAACTGGGTTTAGTGATTGGAATCAACTGGGGGCAGCTGGTGTAACCAGTGATTCCTGTACCAGTAGTCTAAACTATCAGTTGTTAGTCAAAAAATATACTGTGATGTTGAGTTTTTTTTAATCAAAATGCAAAAACGTGAATAAAACTGGAAATTACAAATAAGTAATGATTTTTATATGATTCACAAATGAATGCTTCATGTATGAATTATCCACATGCATAACTAATGATGAACAAAACCCAACTGCACAGCTGGTAGCACATCCTGCAACTCCCATCTGTCTTAGATTCAAAGCAGCTCTGGAGCTGTTGCACATTTATGGGAATCCACTCCTAAAGAAAACACACTTTTTTGGACACAGTTTATGAGCTTTTACTCTGGTCTCTGAACCCACATTGCCTTTTTCTTTTTTCTTTTTGTTGAAAACTGTTAATGCACTAAATACGTTAGGTGAATGGTGAGAATATGCCTGTGTTCAAATTTGCTCGATTGTCAATCGTGTGGTAAAAACATCATTGTCTACCTTTTAAAAAGGTAGACGATGATGTTTCGTCATTTTTGAAGATTTCAGATCATCAAATACATTTTTAATATTGGACAAATTATAGCCTGATTTTAAAAATAGTCTTCAAATGACGGTTTCATTTCTTTAGGGAAAGAAGCCATCTAAAGCTCTATGGGGAAAATAGTAATAAATAGGGTTTTTTTTTTTTACATTTTGCTAGCCAGACATAGATTAAATTACTGTCTAACCTATAGAATAAGGAAACCACCTGAACAAAACTTGTTTGAGAACATAAAGTAAGCCGGAAGAACTAAAAAATTACATATCGTATCACCATCTGAAATTTAAAAGGAGATGAGGACCAAAGTTATTGATATCTATGACTTTGATTACAAAAATGTTTCTATGTTTTATGGACTTCTGTAAACTACAGAAGTCCAGTAAAAAAAAATAAAAAATAGTCTGGGGGTGCTGTGCTGTAAATTGCCATAAATTCTGATCTCTTACTGAAAAATCATGAAGGTCATAAGTCTGTTGGAGGTTTTAGAGTGGCCAAGCCAAAGTCCAAACTTGAAAGCAATCTAGATGCTGTGGCAGGTTAGAAAATCCTTCAATGTTGCCAAACAAAATTATGCAAGGAAGAATAGGTCAAAATTTCTCCACAAAGGACTCATTGCAAGTTACTACAAATGCTTGACGATAGTTGTTTGGCTAACTAGTCAAGTTTAGAGAATAATTACCTTTTACAGGCCATCTTTGTTTGAATAGCTTTTAGAATATCATTGTCTTTTATTTAAACTTTTTTGATGATCTGAAACATGCAAGCAAGTGTAACAAAAAAGTAACGGCTCAAAAGGTATTTAAAAAAAAATCATTATTTAGTGTTCGATACCTCATAGACTTTCCAGCCTTAAGCTTATGAATCAACATTTTACACAGTTCAAAAAATAAAATTTCCTCTACTTGCTGAATGATTCATTTCAGACCATTCATTAAAGGCTGTTGAGAAAACAGCTGCTATCTCAGATTTATGCGTTTCAGGAAAGATGACACAAATGACAAAAATACAAGAAGGAAAATTGCCTCAGCTCAGTAAGAATAAGAGGAGAGTGTCACAAGCAGCCAGCTAAAGTGTCTTCAAAGTGCTCAGCAAAACAATAAAAAGAGGATGGATCTTTGTCATCTTTGTGTGAATCTCCACCTTCTAAACCCAAACAATGTCTTAAGTCTACAGTCACAAAGCAGCATCTGTCAAGTCTGCCTGGTTCTGACTTTGAAAAACCCAGTGGCCTCTTCGTCATTAGTCTGTGGTGACTGCGCCGAGAAAATCAAAAGTTCCCCTTGTATGGTTCTACAGATTTATTAAGAATGTTTAAAATGCTGCCAGGCTGTCAGATGTTGGGTAAAAAAAAAAAGATATATAGAAGGGTGGGACAATCTGGACAACATGAAGTGGTTCTAGAAAATTGCTGGTTCTGACCACAGTATTGATGGGTTAGGACAGAAAAAAAAAAAAAAAAAAAAAAAACGTGCAACGAGAATGCTGATGATGATTAGTCACGTGGATTGTGTGCCTTTTGGCAAAAAATATGCACAGAGTTATATTAACAATCTACATATGTCCTGGAATCGTCATGCATCTTATGAAGAACACTGTTTTAATGTCTGCTGCATTAGTCTCGACAAGGAAGTACTGCTCAGTAAGTATTTTTATGTCCTCTGGGGTTCAGACTCAGGCTGGAAGCGGCGGTGTGTTGTTAAATCTGACTCAGCTTTAATCAGTGTTCATGTTCAGGTCTGCCTGCGACACTAGTGCTCTTACTGAAAGGCTCAACGCTTCATTCGGGGTCCTCCAACAGCCTCTGTCATCTCCACTCACTGATGCCGTTCTGCAAACAGCGTGAGATTTTTATGCATAGTCACTTCGCATGATCATCCAGCTCATTGTGACAGTGTCTATGGTGCTGAAATGACATCGTCGTTATTGTCTCCAGAGCATAGAGGTGACACGGCCTTGTTCCCACCCGGCCGCGTGAAATGGGACCTTTAAGAGGTGACCGCCGAAGCAGAGATGATTACTCTCATTTCCTCTACCAATTCTGACGCAGTGATAACTCATGGTTTTCCTTTGTGCATACATGGTCTCTCATCTGGAAAAAAAATTACAGAAGCTTGACAGAAAATCAAACAAAAACACATTATAAGCCCTTGTTAGGCTACTTGCACAAGTACATAGCAGAATGAATCTGTGTATGAATGTGGAATCTGTATGATTTGCTTGTTAAGTTGAATGAAACATGAAACTAAGGTTAAAAGTCACACAGGAAAAAAAAAAAAACTGTTACTTTAAAACTTATCCTTTTCATTTGTATTTTAAACATGAAGACCAGTTTTCTGTCCTAATGTGCCCATTCCAAGGACTGGATTTTAAATAAAGCCACAGGAACAAAAATGAACAGTACAAACAAACGTTTACATCGCTTTCCTTAAAGTGAAGTTCATGTATTGTAGGAAGAAGTTTCTGTGGAAAAGTCCTCCACTAGTGTGACGGGGTTTTATTATGACTGGCCAAGGCCAGAGATCACTTTAGTGAAATTTATTAAGCTTTTGTTCAGTTGAACAAAGCAAAGAGGTGCAGAACATTTACAAAAGACGTCCAAGGCAGGTTTAGAAACAGACGAACAACAGTACCTTAAATGCAAGAGTCCATCACCTTCAGTATGACTTCTCTGGAGAATCTAGCCACAGACTAACTCGCTGTGGAGCAGAGCCCTTCTTTTAAAGCCACAGGCTCCGCCCACGAAAAGACCAAACCAGCAAAATAACAAAAAAAAACTAAGCAATTACTTCTAACTCAAATAAACTCTTAAGTATAAGAAATAATAATAATAAATAAGAATAATAATAATAATAATAAAGAGAAAAATAAATAACTAAACTTGTAATCAAAAATACAATACTCAATTTAATAGAAAACACTCTGCACGTCCTGATGACGTCATTACGTCATCACGTGACTCCCTCCGGCGCCACAATCCGGAAACAACCCTACTTGAAAACAAAACCGGGAAAATGTTTGTAGCCGAAAACAGGCCAGGATGGATATATCAACCTAAGCCGTGTGTGCACCCACGATGAACCGCGTCAGTTTAAGCTGCAACAAAAAGTAAGTTAACGATTGTGTATGCTCGTGTGTATATGTGTGCGGGCTTGAGTGGTCAGGCTGAACTTCTGAAATTGGTGCTCTTTGTCGCAGTTGTGTGACGTAAATGCCGTCATTTGGACCTAAGCCTCATGTTGTCCATGTCGAGCAGGATAGTTTTGTGAATAAATTGTCCGAGGCCGCGAGGATGTACGCAACGCGACCAAAACACTAACCTCCTCCAGCCCAGTTCTTTTCTGTTTTCCTATAACATAGAAAATAAAATCAGATGTTTTGGTAAGAGCACGAATGTCGCAGGCAGACCTGAGCATGAACGCTGATTAAAGCTGACTCAGATTTAATAATACATCACTTCCAGCCTGAGTCTGAGCGCCTCGCAAATCATTATATCCTCCTCCTGCAAACTTGTGAACTCGTAACAGTCGTTTGTCTCTGCCATGATCACTGTACTGTTGTAAACCACACATATGAGAAAACAACACAATGCACACTGCAGCAGGTGGGGTTTCACAGCTTTTTTTTATTTCATTCGCAGGCTTGTCTTGTGTCAACTGTAGCACAGTGGATAGAGTTGTTATCTTCAGAAGGTTGTAGGTTTGATTGCAGCTTCCTCCTGTCACATGTGAATGTGCCCCTGGGCAAGGCACTTAACCTGAAGTTGCCGACCAATATGTAAAACTGTGTGGGTTTGTGAGTGCAGATGGTGAATGTGTAAGGTGCTTCAAAATGACTGGAAAGCTCAATATAAGTTGTGTGGAAAACAAATGAAAACAAGTGTCTGCAGTTTGACTTCCGTCTAACTTAAGAAGCAGAAGAAGCCTCTGTTGTGTAAAACTCGGCATTAGTTTCACTATGAAATCTACATAGAGAGATTGCAAACCCTGTGAGTTAATAATAAAAAGTGCTTTCAAAAAAAGGTTTGGCTGTTTTAAAGAAGATAAAGTCCAACAACGAGCAAACAAATAAATGAACCAAGTCAATACAAAACAATCATCCTATTCCCTTCTAAGTTTCAGAATGTTTGCACAACTGCTTCATATTTTTAGCTTCAGTTATTAATGAGATCTATGTGAACCTGTTGCCTTTGCTTTTCATCAGCAGGCAGAAGTCAGCAGTGCCTCTCACGTGCACATGAAGGAATCCATTAAAATGAGGAGAAGGCTCTAGTTTCTTACACCACTGCGCCCCATTGCCTTCGCCTCTTCCCTCATCACTAGCAAAAGGTTTGTGTGAATACATCCATATAATTGGATTCCTGGCCTGCAGGGAGTGACAAGTGGAAGGAGCTGTTTGAACCAGGAAAGAGGGATGATGTGCAATTTTGGGACTTGACGGGAAAACCTTCTCTGTCATTATCAAGTGACTACTTCCTAAAATCCTAACCACAGGTGTGTTTCAGACAGTCATTTAGTGAGATCACATCAAAAGACCACTTAAAGGCATCAAAAATGTAAAACCAAATTTTTTTTCCCTAGCAGCATTCAGCTTTTCATCGACTTATATTATAATTTGGTCCTATGTACTGATTATTTCATTTCTGTGTTTACCTCTAGAAAGCTGCAGCTGACTGGAAACCAGGCCAGACCATTATGGCAGAACAAAATTATCATCCAAGACTGGATAATTTCCCCAAGCAATAGTTTCCTACGCCAGGTCAATCAGCTTTATGCCACATTATCCTCCCTCATGGATTCTCAAATTTAAACATGTGAGTTCTCTACAATCTGTTAGCATCCAGTAAAATGGTTTTTAAAACAGTTTGAATTCTTGTTTAAAGACTAATTTAGCTGAAGAATATGAAATTGTTTTCTCATTGGGAGTAGAATGCTCCGCACTGGTTTAACTGGATTTTTTATTTTTTTTTTAATTAATTGATCTTCAAAATCCGTCTGAGCATTACGTTTAATGTGTTTCATCCACTTGTGTTTCTTTCACAAGTGGATGCTAGTCTCTGGGTATATAATCAACATTAAAATTAATTTTTAACATTCAATTAGTAAATAAAAGGATTAAATGTTTTCATTAGGTTTTTGCTCATGGTAACAATCCTTTTCTCAATAGTAAAATACTTTGAGGCTCTGGTCATTTTTCATCTCAGATGTCATAATAATGATCTAAAATCAATATAATTAACATATTTCAGGTAAACAAAATACTCTATGTTGACATACAAATTAGGTATGTATGATTTGAGAAAGAAATGAGCGGCAGTGCAGTCAGAAACATTTCATTATTAACTGATCATCAACAACCATTTATGAAAGCTAATTTGCCAGTTCACATATGGGGATATAGCATGTGTGTGCTAACAAAACGTCAAGGTGGAAAGATATCAAGAATAACCCTAAGCACAAGTTTAAAAAGTTATTTACAAACAATTTGAATTCATTAACTATACAGAAGAATTATTCACAACTGATAGACATCTAAGGAAAATGCCGATCTTCCTCAGATCTTACATCCCATCAATTTCACTGCAAGGTTAAATGCTCAGAGAAATGTTCAAAAACCCAGGATTTCAGACTCTATAGACCTACAGACCTAAGGTAGTACGCTTAATGCTGACGTTTACAACAGGAAAATTACAGAAGGCTTAATCACACCTGTCTGAAAGGGTTAAAGCAGAAAGTTTCTTCCTCATAAATAAACTATGACAGCAATTCTTAATTTTGCAACACTTCCTCTAAATGAAGCAAGGTACTTCTTCAACAACATCCTTTAGACAGATGAGACAAAAGAAGAGATGTTTGGTCATAATGCAAAGCGTCACCTTTGTAGAAAACACAAAGCATCAACACAAAAACACCATAACCATTATCAAGCATGGAGGCAAAGGGCTAATGATCTTCTCTTGTTTTACAACCACAGAACCTTCGAACTTTAAAATCATCAACATTAGATTAGATCCAGATGTGAAGCTATGTTTCTGACAGTTGAAACATCGTCCAACTTGGGTCAAACAGGTAAACTTAAAAGTGAAATTCTCATTCACTGTATTGTAAGCAAATACAAGATTCATTATTTTAGTCAGAAAATATCTCCAACCAGATAAACCCCTAGCAAGACAAAAACACCCCATCATTTTGGTGAATTGTTCCATACCATCTAGTCAGATCATTATGCTTAAAATAATTCACAGATGGAACGTTTTTCACTCCCTGTGTATTCTCGCTTCGTTTCACAGAGGAAGCGACAGGCATGAAATTGTAATATTTCTGAGAGAAAATAACTTAAGTGGCAGTTATGTAAAGCATGATAAAAGAAACTTTTTTGCAATGTGTAAAAAATTCAACACATTTAAAAAAATATATATTGCTACTAAACGATGATGGCCACAAATTTTACTATCTATTTCTAAGACAGAGATTAGGTAAATTTCAGTGTAATAAAAAAACTACTTTTAATAATAATGTCCATTTATCCCTCACTCGGCTCTTTTCACTGGATAGTTTGGGGGATCTGCTGCTTGCTTCCCCTGGCATACAGACGTTTGATGCTCTGGTAATAAAGGCAAAGGGATACTGGAAACAGCAACAGCGCACTGTTGTCAGCAAATAAGAGAATGAGGGATGGTGTCTCCTTTACTGGATAGATAAGGTGCTAATGGTAGCTCACCATTTCCTGTCTCAAGAGAACAGTACAAGGTCAGAGGTATACTGTCTCCAATGCCTGAAGCATTTATCCAAAACTACAACCAGATCGTTTATTAAAGTTATCATTACCCAGAAAAATGAATTAAAGAAATTATTTGTTTAATCCTAATTTAAGTATCTTAATGGTTTCTATTGGCTTTGTTATGATGCAAACAGACATTTTTGGGATTTACAGACACAGTGATGCTCAAGGCTTCTGAGAGATTTTGCATTTTGCAACCTCCTTTTACCCTGGTATCTGCCACTTTCACAGTATTCAGCATGATATGTGAGTGGGATAAAGCAGCGAAAGTGTTCAGCAAAGTCATAAAAGTGTTTTATGAGGACATCATAATCAGAACAGACAGCACAAACAAATTCTGAGACAGATTTTAAAGCAGTTACATGCTCACACTGACAGTGGCGTATTTTTTTTTTTTTTTACAGTATAACGACAAACAATAGATCAAATGAGTCTGTTTATGGTGACAAATCCACTGAGGATTGTTGTTTTCCCTAACTCTCCAGATCATTTCCATATCCTTCAGTTCACTGATTTGGTTTAACAGCAAACAACTTGAGTTTTCCTTTTCTGTGGCTGAAGCCTCGTCTTTGTTTAATGGGATCGTCTTGTGTTTACACTCCACAGTTTAGCATGGTGGCAGTAATGCAGCCTCAGCACTGTTAACAGTGGTAAAAGAAGCATTGTTGAGAAAAACAGAACTTGTCAGTGGTTGTTTTTCTTATAAAGTAGTTGAATTCCCATGAGCTTTGAGACTGCAAGCAGGAGAAAATCCATCTTTGTCACCTTAAGACTGTTTTGTGGCTGAAATAACCATTAAATAACTAGTTCTGCTTGTTTTATCTGATTCACTCATGATGAAGTCAGATATCGGCTCCTGACAAAAGACAGAGTGCCACCGTGAAAGAGGATCTGGAACGTTCATTGTCCCGGCAGATAATCCAACATTCCACAATCCACACAGCAGAAATCATAAAAAAAAGTCTTCCCACCTTCTCATTTATTGCTCAACGCCTAGCACTGCACAAAAGTATTGGCAACACTTCATTTGACGGGTTGTGAATAAGACTGTCATGACACCGTCATAAACATGACATAACACCTGTCATGAACATGAGTAAGTCTTCATGAATATTTATGACTGTTGTCATAAAGTGTCAATTACTGAAGTTGACATTATTCAAAATGTCTTTGTTATGACAACTTGACATTAACCAAGGAATCATGATCTGACATAAATTTGTTATAAAAGTATTACTGATTAAACTTTAAAAATTATGTAGCTTTATGTTATTAAAGCTATTACTGTCCTAATTCAGAGCGTTACTATCCCACAGCCATCTTAAAGAGTACGAAAGCAGTCTCCTTTTTTAACACACAGGGCTTAGTCTGGCTGTGAAGCTTTTTCCTCCTGATTGATGTCACAGAGGAGTGAATTTTGCCTTTATTCACTGCGGTAGAATATCAGCAGCCCTTATCAGTGGAAGTCCTCACCGCCTCCTCACACACAGGACAGTAATCTGCCTTTTCCGGAAAGAAAATGATCTTAAAAAGACAACTGCTTAAAAGATCTGGAGTCATATAAACTAAAGGGCTTAAACAATAAATCAGGCGTGGAGAAAAAATTGAGAAGTCCATTTTACCAGAGAATAATTTCACCAAGAAAGCAGGACTGCTGTCTGAGCACTTCGGTCTTGTTTCACTAATGGAGAGATGAGTGCAGAAGATAAAGCAACAAATACAAAGGATTTGTATTACACTAAAAGTAGATTGACCCATGGGATCCCATCCACAGTCCTACAAGGAAAAGGTCAGACCGGAGCACCTGTTCTCGTTACTGTCTCCAAGGTTTTCCATGAACACGTGTTATTTATTCAACAGGACTTAATTAACGATGCCCGGCTCAGTGTACCGTGTTAGCAGTGATTTCTCGAAGGAGGTGGCATGGTAATTCACATTAATTCATTGTGTGGCAAATAATCCTCAGGTGTAGGGTGCTATTTTGTGTCAGAAATAAGAGCCATCTGCTACATTTTACAACAAACTTCGACTGAAAATGGCAGCACTTTGTGATGAAGAGTTACATAAATTAAGACCCTCTGACACAGGATTTGGAGCTTTGGGTGTAGATAAGGGTTGTAGATTAAAGATGAAAGTTTCCAAACTAAACCTCAAGGTAGCAACTAACTTAAATCTGATACTTTTTTCTAAATTTTCTTTATAGATGTGGCCAGCTATTTCTATCTCTGTCTTTCCATTTCAAGCAACATTTGAGAGCACTTAGGTCTGGACTTGATTTTAAATTGAGTGGAGCTTCTGGAAACATCATCCATCAATGGGCACATTGTAGGGACTACCATTGTTTAGATATTTTTCTTTGTTTTGTTCAAGGAACGAGAAAAAACACATTTATTGCTGTAATGTACAGAAGTAATGGAACAGACTAGAATTATCTTAAAAACGACTTTGGCTTATCAGACTCTGAAACTCCTACCATGGTGTAAAATTACAAGTCAAATAACTTTTTAATGCATTCTTGCCTTCAAAAAACACAAACTTGCATTAAACTAATATCCTGTACTGTTTGTCTGTGAGTTAAACGTTGTGAGCTACATGATAGTTAGCATCCCAAGGAAAAAGCACGTTTTTGGAAATGCTAAATTAGAGTCTCAAGACATTAGTCAAGAAGTTAAAACTCAGGTGTAAATGAATCTTCCAAGGGGACAAAGAAGAACAAATTAGTTAAAAGTACTGCTTAAAAAAAAACAAAGTCAATATTTTGGATTGATCACAAAGTTCCACTATTATTTCCAGTGAATTAGTGGGCAATTCTGAAAAGGTGTGTAAGGCAGGCAGGGAGGTAGGCACATAAACCTTTTGGATTTGCTATCCTTGGTTATAAATATTGGTACAGAGAAAAAGACAAAATAGAAACTAAAACAGGTGAAAACAGTATCTTATCTAATGATAAACCTAATGATAAATTTGGTACTAGAAGTAAATAATGTCATTTTCATACTGTTTTTATTTTATTCAACTAAGAAATGTTAACAGATCGCAACTGTAAGATCCTTAATATCAGTGTTATTTAAAAGTGAGCTGTGTTTCTGCACCGGAACATACCAAGCTGGAGAAGCTGTAGTGAGCCTCATGGTAAAGGTCAGGCTAATCTGATATTTGCACGGAGAGGATGCCTCGATATCCCAGCCTCCCAGTTGGGATGCCTGTGCCAGTGGACCTGAGCCCTACTTGCTTGTGCTGTCCAGTCAGCCATGAAGAAGTGATGAGGTCCCCATGTGCCACGGCTGCAGTCCCAACCAATAAATCTTGCCTGGTGAGAGTCAGAGCTGGGATGCACTAATTGCTTTATTGATTTGGATTTTTGCCCCACCTTATAAACACATCAAACAGGCAGGGAGGCAAACATAAGAGCCTAAAGAGCTTTACGGTCATCTTTATTGTCACACAGGCTGTGAAACTAATCTTTGGAGCTGTGATTGAAGCTATTTTTTGTTGTTCAAACACACATCACTGGTCATACATTTTCCCAAAGAGAAAACATGCTGTCAGCGCATCTGCTGATGTTTTTTTTCAGGTGATACAGGCAGTAGAAAAGGGAATAGAGGATCGGCTGTAAACTGTCTAACCGGGATGCTTGTCTTCATGTCTTGTATAACTCAGTCAGCTCACTTGCAACAAAAGTGTGCAATTTGAGTACTGTGACCTAATTAAATACAAATCTGATTATCATTTGTCTACCGTAGACGTGTCATAATTAAACAGCCAATGACACAGTTTAGTTATGCATCATTGGGCGTTTTAAAAGCAAGGTGGCTCCCCAAAAACACAGTGGGATGTCAAGTGCAGCCTCTAACTCCATTAAGATATCTGGCAGACTCGATTTTTAATGAGAGCCACTAGAGATTAGTTGAAGGACAGCACAAAATTACACCTATTATATTGAAATATATTGCTTCATAGCAGAATGAATGATATTGTTGCTGGTTTACATCTTTAGTGTGACTTAGCTCTGAGCCTCTAGAATGTGCTTTTGCCAGGTGCAGAGGGCAGGTATCTTATATGACAGACTCGAGCTCAGCAGCCATTTAAGACAGACCAGTTATTCAAATGTTTGCACAAACTCTACTGCAGTTGGTCATGTTTGGTCCATGAGTTAAGCCAGTGAGATTTGGTTTAACACCAATCTTACTCATGCACCACGATTCTTGGATTGAAAATGTTGGGAAGCCAAACTGCACTGGGACATAAAACACATTCTTTTCTTCTGATCCCAGTCACTCATGGGTTTTCTATCCTCTTAATGCACCAATGGAAGAATATTATTGCCTTTCTCATAGACCAACCAAGGGTGCAGGGTTTATCTCTGTTGTGTTCTCCTACAATGACTCGTTATCGCTCATTGATGGGTTTCCACTCACATATAAATGGAGTAAGATGATGCTGTATTACATTGTAAGGCCAGGTTGGTTCTCAGTGGAATGCCGTTACAAAAAAAAAACCAAAAACATGATTTGCTACACTTCAGTTAGGCAAAATGTATAAAAATATGATTTTTGTTTTTTACTTTGTTAAGTAATGTATTTTACAAAGAATCTTTTTCAATTTTTGAATTTAATTTTAAAATAGAAAAAAGTGGAAAGTGTAGAACTGACTGGGGATTTGATTTAATATTAACAACAATATAATCGTTGAAACATCAATGTTGATCACTTTGGAATTGTTTTGGACATTTTAAGACGCCATATTTGTCACTGCTCCACCTGAATGAAGCATAAGCAGCCGTTGGATTAATCCATTACCAGCTTTATTAGAAATAGCCCAAAACCACTATATTAAAGACATGCACTTACAGTAAAGTTACAGGACTCTAATAATATTAACTTTGTATGCTGCACTGCCAAAATATACTAATTTATATGGGAAGAGCCTTCTTTAGCTGGAATAATAAAAATTTCCTGAGAACTAACAGCAATAATAGTACCATTTTGTGGCAGCGGTTTAGCCTCCATCCTGGGACAGGATGATCCGATGTACACAACGGGGTCTATCTTCCGAAGTGTGATCTTAATGTGCACCTAGAAAGAAAAAAAGTTAATAGCAAATCTTATTGGGAATGTGCAGCATAAATATTATGCACATCATTAGGTATAAAACAACACTTTGGCACACCTTTGCACAGAACTAATTTTTTGTTTGATTGGTGTATAAATTGTGTCTTGTCAGTAATCCATTCTGAATAAAATACTTTTTTAGACAACATGCAAGCCACAGCCTCCTTCTGTTTTGATTTCTTTTTTGGTCTCATATAATTCTAACTCTAAATGTGTTGAAAATGTGACCTTAAAGTAACCCTAAGCTAATTTGTTGTAAAATAGCTATTTTTGCATGTTATTCTAAGTTTGAAATGACTAAAACAATCAACAGAGGAGATGGAGAAGTTTCACGTTTTTTAGCACCTCATCCCGGCCACCAGTACCCCCCAAAACCACCCCTGTGATTAAAAGATGTCTCCGTTAGATTTTTCTCCAAGCTGTGGAGAGAGCCTAGTAGAAAATCCTTGAATAAATCCCACGGATAGACAGTTTTTCTTTATTATTTCCATTTTCAAAGGTTAAAGCTGACTGCTGTTCAGTCCGTGGAGAGAAGTGAATGACCAAGAAAACGGTCTGTGGAAAACAAGCCAGGAAAACTTTAATTCAACACAAAAGACAAGCGAGGCAAAGTCCTGTGTCGCTTTGTGTTATCCAGAAAAAATGAAAAATTGTTCCAGAATAATGAACCTAGGATTTATAATTTGTTTAGGCCCAGCACCTGTATTACAAGGACACACAGCTTTTTCAATTAGAAAAGCAATACTTTTGACTCTAACATTATTGTTGTTTGTCAGAGAACAGTAACAATACAACATGCATAATTTAAAACTTTTAAGATAAGACAGTCCTTTCAGTTGAAGAAATTTATTTATTTTTTCTCTGTTATTTTCTTTTGTATAGATAAAAAAAAAGTAAAGGAGCTTCTACCATATTAGCTCCTGCTCCCTTTGCACAGTTTATATTACATTTGCCTCAGGATCAGAGAAAAATTTATGCACTATTAAATTATCTATATTTGTCAAAGCTGATTATTGTATCTGTGCAAGTCACAGCTAACGTACAATAATATCAATATACCTAAGAGGCAAATGTTATCTCATTTAGAAATGTGCCAAGTGACTTAGTTTCTTAAAACATATATGCCTGACAGCAAAGATTTACGACATTCATTTTTCACTAGTTCGCTGCTTCATCTTTCCAAGTTTCTTAGGTTTTCATATTCCCACCTGCCAACGCTATTTATACATCTGCATATAAATAGTTATGACAGAAGATGAATAAACCCTCTAAATTGCGGCTGCCTGTACCAACACAATAACTCCCACTGCAAGAAGTGAACCGACATTTAAATAAAGTGAGGATAACTTTTCTTTCCTGTTCCAGGACCAAGTGGAATAAGTTTGAAATTTTGACCTTTAAAAGATTTTATGAAGCAGAAATGCCTCCGAAACAGAGAAAGAATCATCAAAAGATTATTTTTGACAGACCGAACTGATGCAATTCTCTCTCCCACTTGTATCAGCATCTACTGAACACTTTGTCTTATTTAGTTAAACTAATACAATCAAACTAGGAGGTTTAACTGCAAACTGTTGTGGCATCAAATAAAAACACACTCAACTTTTTTTTCTTAATTGTCTGAAGTTAAATCAGACCAACTTTCTCTTGTTTAACATTCCTAAAAAATAACCAAAATTATTGGTTAGCATATAGTGGCATGATGATTGGATATATCCAATATATATATATCAAATCATCATACCGCTCACAAAGAAAATGGGTTATATGTCCCAGAGTTTAATGTATTTTGGTCCGAAATGTGTAAATTGACCCAACAACAAAAACCAAAAACCTTGTGAAGACGCTACCTGTAGCTGGTAAGACATTGTCATTATTATCCATAGTTGAACGTGTTCTGTACTGATACAGACTGAAAGCCCAGTGAGGAGGAAGCCATTCCGCCAACAGAAACACAGAAAAAAAAAAAAAAAACTGATTGCATTTTGCAAATACACACAGGGACAAAGACCTTCATCTTTGGACAAATGTCCTGTGGCCCGATGACACTAACATGGAACTGTTTGACCATAATATATTCTCCAAATATACTGACAGTGTTTGTGAGAAACTTGTGGAAGGAAATCCAAAATGACTGACTGTGACACAGCTCAAAGGCAATGCTACCAAACACCAACGGAAAGTACTCTTTGTGAACTTCTGATTTTGAAGACAGTAATTGAGAAATCTCTGACAATTTTTTCTCTCATTACTTTGACATTTAGCAAATATAAGTAATTTTAGTCATTCTAACAGACCTAAGGCAAGAGAAATGCTGAAATACTGAAGCACAGTCAGAAAGACGATGCCTGTCTGAACATACAACATCTATGTTAAGTCCGTCTGCTTTTTAGTTTTTGAATTTAAATTTTTCCCTTCAAGCAATTGTACTTCAGTTTGGTGAATTATAGGATGGCTAGATTTGACTCAAGGTATTTCAAATCCCTCGGTGGTGTTGGTGTTTTAGGTCTGAGAGTACTCTGATTTCACCTGACTTTCTCAGTCTCACATAAAAATCTGTACCTAATGAGCTCACATTCTACCTGCAGAATTTCCTATTTCCATCTAGAAAGGTTGTTATTGATGACCAGATATAGTGCTTCATGGACAGAACCACCACTCTTTTGCAGCTTGTGGCAAGAGTACAGAGGAATTCACATGCATGTTTTGTCTTTTTGTTTTGTTTATCCCTTTAAAAAGAATGTCTTAACGTCAGACGTGGGATGTATATAGCTATGATGAGATCCAAATTCAATCGTAATTAAAAAGTTTCAGTGGTACTAATGATCATCTGAAACTTAAGTCTTTTCATTTCACCTGTCCAAAAATGTCCAAAAAAAATAAAAGTAAAACATTTGTGCTCAAATCAAAGAATTTAAAGATTTTTAGTGGTTTTATTTTCAAATATGAAGATTTCCTATAATTATCCTAGTAACGATTATTTAACTTCCTGCCTTGAGGTTGTAAACTATACTGAAAAATCAAAGCACGCTGTCGATCTTACTGAATGGATGGACACACATGCATGCAAGTGTTTGTGCCAGAGAGACAAATATCCCACTTTGTGGACTCGCTCTGATCAATTCGCTGAAAAACGATAATGAAACCTGACACATTTCTGGATGTGTCTTTTGATTCTGAATCAAACCAACTCACCATGAATACACAAAGAGCCGTAAGACTGCCATCAAAGACAGGGCAGCCAATCACACGGCAGGATTGTGTTGAATCATCTGTATTGATACAGTATGGGGATGTCATGCCTGTTGCACATGAAAAGGAGAGGCTCCTATCAGCTTTCAGCAGATTGCAGTGACTGCTGTGCTATATGTTACAGCCACAAAGATAAGGAATAACTCCCACGATAGCTCAGAGCTTCATCGACTGATTTAACTAAGCCAGAAATTTCCGTCATGTTGGATATGCAAACTGGTTTGTCATCATTACTTAGCCAAAGCAGATGGTCATCACTGGAAGCGGGGCCTTGCATGTCAATGACGTATTTAAAATCACTGCCTTCACAAGTGCACAAGCATCATACAAAGGTGAGATGTCAGGACTGTGTGCCAGATGGAGTGAAAAAGCAGAAAATATTTGTGAGCAGCAAAGACAACAACGAAGTAAGATCATTTATGGTGTAAACACAATCTCAGGAGTTGATTAGTTCAGCTTTATTAGGCATATACTCTAGATAATTATTTTAGATTGACAGACTGAAAGCTTTTTTTTGTCATATTTTTCATTTTGAGATCTTATCAAGTTACAGCAGGGAAAATATGTATCAAACTCATATTACTTTCCAGTTAATGTATCTGGGAAAATTAACTAATACATAATAATAACACATGAGATATTTTATATGAATTGAAAAATAAAAACAAACCATCAACACAACAATCCCAAGCACACAGCTGAGGCAACTCTAAGTTAATTTCAGAGAAAGAAAATAAACTGACCCTGTTATTCACCTGGATTTAATCAAGCTAGTTAATAAAATAATAATTTAATGGCATTTTTTACAAATGCCATTAAATTAAATGGCATTTGCAAAGTTACATATATATGCAAAGTTACATAAGCTGATGTAAATAATTCATTAAATATGTATTTCATTATTTAATGGTTCCTGTACCTGAAGTATCACCATTAATTTTTGTTCATCTGTCAAACTCTCCCTTCAAAGGGTTGGGCTACAAGCCAAACTAACAATGATGTGTTGAAGTCCAGGAGTTTAGATGAAACTGAAGTTGGTTTCCAAAGACATTGGGGTATTGGACTCATTTGTGTAGGTATGCAATGTTGTTGCTGCTGGTTTAAGTTAATTAGTTCATTCATGAGAGAAATTTGTTTGGACAAGTGTGTGATGTGCATCTGACACTTGAAAAGACTTTGAAGTTTTCAGATCTTGTTGATTTGTTGGAAATAAAAATAAAAAACACATTCTGACCATGATATGAATGAATGCAAAATAAAAAAAAAACAAATAATTGTAATTTAATTGTATGTTGTGGTAGTTTAGATTCTCAGTCATCCAGGATGTGAAAATTCTAAGTTCTATATTAGAGGACAACTAAACTTCTTCTCTGGTTTCTTGGAAAGGTTTCACCTCTCATCCTGAAGGCATCTTCTGGTTGAAGGTAACAGGCTTATGAACTGTAGTCAGAACAATCAAGGGCCATTAAAGTCACTGATGGGGCAATTAGGAGATGTGAGTCACCGACCCTACACTCTACTAAAAGTAACACCACTTTCAGAGGGAGTCTGGTTCATCTCAAGGATAAAAGACTAAACACGAGCTCAGCATTGTGGTATGTAGTCTGGTGCTGAGAGTAATGTTCAGATCTCTACATTTGGAAAAGTAATAAGTGCAAAAAGGTGTATATTCAGCAGCCTGTCTTGATCCACTGTGGAGAGATTTTTCCTTGATTGTCTTTGTGTGTCTTGTTTACTAGAGATGATAGAAATCAGTAGGAGATGGACAAATAAACTAGGACCTCAGCATTAACGTAGGCATTAATGTCATGTGAAGCAAAAGTTGGTAAAATTTGGGGACGACGGTGACAACAGTGGTAGGAGTTTGCTCTATAATCAGTGGGTCACTGGTTTGATTCCCGCTCCATCTGCCTATGTCGTCGTATCCTTGGGCCAGGCACTTCACCCTCCTTGCCTGCTTGTGTTGGTCAGAACTGTTTGACAGCCTCTTCTCTGTCAGACTGCCCCAGGGAAGCCATGGCTACTATTCAGTAGCTTGCCATCATCAGTGTATGACTTTGAGCGTCTTACTAAAAGCATTAGATTAGTCTAATCTTATTCTTATCCAAGTAAAAGAAAGTATCCTAACAGTCAAATCAATAACGTTTTAGCCCTTGGTTAAACTACTGAGATCTCAACCCCACTGAGAGCAAGTAATCAATATTCTAAGTACAATTGCTTATGGAGGTACATATTCAGTCAGCATTTATCAGTTTTTGACTTTTATCCTTTTTCCAAGGTAAAATGATTACATATTTACACAAACTCCTCACATATTTTTTTTGTTGAATGCCCTGTACAGATTTCACCTCAACCCCAATCTTTTTGTGGTCACCAGCAAGTCTTTTAATGCATCCAAGAACCTGCTTTTCTGAAAAGTGTCAAAAGCAATTCAGCCTCAAACATTTGCATCCAACCAGTTTTATTGCCATCTTCCTCTGTGATTTACAATGTCAGTAGAGTAGTTTTGCAAAAGGACGTCTGAAATTCTAAGACATTTTATTTTATTTTATGGATGGGCTAATAAATATTTCAGACAAAAATAGTTTAAGACACTGCATTTGTACAATAAAAATGTAGAAAAGCTAGTAGCGTATTTGTGAAAATAAAATAAGGAAACATTTTTATTGTTCATCAAGCTTTCATGCATGCATATATTGATAAAGCCCAGCTCCCTGTGTAAAAGGCAAGGGCATGCACTGACGTTTAATTAACATTAATCAGCATAATAGAATTGCCCCAGAAACTGTATAATCCTCTGGACCAAAATGGTGGCTGCTTGAAGAAAGAACATGGTTGGAGAGAAGAAAAAAAATCACTGCCATTACAGACAGAAAATGAACAAAAAGAGTTCATGAAGCAGTTTAATGGTATTACATCCTCCCAGAGAACAGTACAAGTAAAAAGTAAAACTGTTGGAGAAATGATGCATTAAAGGCCACACAGAGAGAGGAAGGGTCTGAGCAAAAGTCTGTAGGCGTGATTTCTGCAACGGCTGTCTCATTAGGGATGTGTCGCTTCCTGGCAGTGATCCAAATTAGGACAGTGGCATTACGTTGAAAGCTCAATACAGCTGCTGAGCTGACTGGTAGACAAGAACAGACCTCACTGGACTGCAAGTTAACTTCCCCAAACTAATTCTTTCCTCCTTTCACATCAGGGATCTTACAGTATTTAGTGAGGATTTATGAATTTCTTCTTAGACATCTATGTAAATACATTTTGATATGAAGGTTAGCAAAATATCTTAATTTTCTTCTCCTTTATCCAAAAATAAGCGGAGGACTTAATGTTGAAATGCAGTAAAGAAGAGTTGATTTGGGCTAATTCACAATTATTGTGACACGCAGAAAAGTTGTTTAAAAGGCATTCAGATAAATTCCCCATCTACAGTATTAAACTGTAAATTAATATATAATGTCCTTGTCTGGTCAATACGACCTGCTGAAGTGTTTTACAATTAAGCCAAAGTTGCTCTGTCGGACTTGGAACCTTATACACATTCAAACATGCAGACCAGTATGCAACTTGAGGTTAGGTGCCTTGACAACATCAACATGTGGCAGGGGAGACAGAATTGAGCCTAAAACTATTTGATTGCACTGTCACCACCAAACCCTCTACGCTGGTATCTCTGTGGCAAAACCTCACACTAAAATGTGTTTTCTGTTAATCGTGAGTGGAAAATTGTCAAC
Organism: Girardinus metallicus; assembly: GCA_903067095.1. NCBI lineage: Eukaryota > Metazoa > Chordata > Actinopteri > Cyprinodontiformes > Poeciliidae > Girardinus > Girardinus metallicus. Next base: position 8,780 of record CAEGAE010061076.1, on the reverse strand, counting down.
ATTAACAGAAAAAAAGTCTTTCAAACATTTATTTATGTGTAATTATCACTAAGTGCCCCACTTAGTGATAAAGTTTCTGAAATAAAAGAGCCTTTCAATAATATTCTAATTTATTGAATGGGTCTGTGGGGCAGGTGTCCACTTCCAGTCCGTAAGGGCTGGTGTCCTGTATGCATGTTTTAGACATGTCCCTGCTCTGCAAGAGCTAATTTAAATTGTTGAAGGACCTCCTTGCATATGTTATTATGTTTTACAGAGGCCTGAATCAAACCATTTATTTGATTCAGTTGTGTTAAACCAGGGAAACACCTGAAATATGCAAGACACTGCAGTTTGAGGATTTGGTCAAACTGATCCAATAGAGTGTCCAGATAGTTTGATTACAGATCACTGCAAAAAAAAAAAATAATAAAAATAAAAAAAGTGTTAGAAAATGTAAATATAAAATTAGTTCCTTCTTTTAAGTTTTGATCTCAATTGATATTGCTGTTGATCCAAATTACAGAGTAGAGTTAGCATTTTGCTCATCATGTGTGAGCAGATTTTAGGGAAGCACTTACAGCTCTGACTATCTCAAACATTGCAAGATGGGATTGATTTTCTATTGCTACACATATTCAAACAGACTGTGTCATAGAAAACAATGACATTTCACAGAGAGCATGTTTTAGGCTGTGTGGACAGTAAAGATGCGCTTCCAGGGTAATAGCTGAGACTGAACATTCCTGAAAGTCACCTCTGCCTTGTTTATTCGAGCCTGAAGATAACTGTAGCGGTATCACTCGCTCTTCCACATGAAGGCTGCCTAAAGTACTTGACTATAATTGTCAATAAATGACACGTAGTGAAATGGACTGAATTCCTTCTTCTTTTACTCTGACTTCTTATTTCTCCATCTGGAGCTCTCATCTACTCTCAGCTCAGGAGATGTTCTCCTTTAGCTTATGGATTACAGACTTCTGAATCCCTGAATTAGAAGAAAAACAACCAATCAGTGACTGTGTCACGTGGGTGAGTAAATGGCACTCATTATCTCTGCGGTTGTTGATAGTCATCATCAGAGCTCCCGGGAAGATTTTACTGAAATAAAACCAGTAATTTGAATAAACAACAACAAAATTAACAAGAAGGCACCCTACCATCTCTTGCTGCAAATTGCAATTTCATCAGTGCTATTTTTGTTCTGCAAAATGACGAGGCTTATTAAAATGTCATAATTAGTAGACATCTTCCTTTTAGTGTTACTTTTAAATGAGATTTGTTAGGATAATGTGTTTTGTTGTTGGCCGCAGCTTTTTATTGTATTAACTTATGTCAAGAAAAAATTTATCAATGTTTTTCATTTGAAATTATTTTTGACCTTATTACCATTAACTCGCCCTCAGTCTAACAATATTTCACACCATCATGATCCTTGAGTGATCTTGTGTTTTCATGGTATCACCTTGTCTTCAGTCCCACAATGCCCAATTTGTAGCTGACGATTTCTACTCATGTCATCAAGCAACAGCAGGAACCTGAAGCAATGCCACATTGTCCAGTTTGCTTGCATTATTCAGCTCTTCTTGTTGATATGCTTGTAATGTTTCCATTCATCCATCCTGAGTGGAAAACTAAGCAATTCTGAAGTAAAGAGACATCTTATCATTAAAACAAATATTGAAATAAAGTAAAACCTGCATTTCAGTCTAAATCTCAGCTCCCCTTTGGGAGATACTCATCAGCCGATGAAACCATCCAGCGTTTTGATTTGTATACATGAAGGCTCTCCGCAAATGAAAAACACGTCGGGCTGGAATAATCTGAGAATTATCCTTTAAGTCCAGTCTTTCACTACAGTGCCTTTAATGTGAACTACAAGAAGCTCTGACACAGCTGCAGCTGTAAACATTGGGGCTGATAATAATGAGGAAAAAATGTAACAGTGGATTACATGCATGCATCGTTTTCCTTTTAATCCCCGTGTGAATGGAGGTAATTTGAATCCTGAGCAGGAATTGCCGACTCTGCTACTAAGTGTAACAACAGCTACTGAGAGGTAATTAAAGAATGCAAATACAGAAAGTTGCTCCTGCTGGATAATGCAGATGAGGTGGACTGTAAATTGCAACACAATGTTTGAAGTTTTTATTATCTCAAAATGAAGTCAACGTGAAAATAAAGGATAAAAACAAAAACATTAAGGTAAAATAATATGGAGCAGGCTGCCCATAAAGTATAAAATGATGCTTGAAATACTTTATATATGTATTCTACTGGGATTTCTACATGGAAGACTAAGACATAATTTCTGAAATTATGTCTTAATTTCTGAAATTATGTCTTAGAGGAAGGAAAATGGTAAAAATGTATTAATTTTTAGTCTGCCTGACAAATCTGGCAAACTGAAAATTCCTATTAATACTAAGCACAGTAGTGGCAGCGTCATGCTCTGAGAATATTTTTCTTTAGCATGTCTTGGGGATATAAAGGCGGACAAATCTGACAGAGAGGTTTAATTACAATCCTCCAAGCTGAAAATGGAGAGAGAGAAAAGCTTACCATGACAAGGGAATGAAAACACAAGAAATATGAGTAGTATGAAGGAACAACTAACAAAATAGAGATCATAAATACACGGTGGAAGATGATTACTGGCATAGGAAACAGGTTAGTCTGATTGCAAAACTTATGAAAGTGAGTGAGGAGCATGGACTGAGGGGGAATTCATTATTTAAACAAAATGATTACATGGGGAAACATTGTGCGAGATAAACTAACTGAGCAATGGAAAAGCAGATTACATTAACGTTTGTTGAGAAATTATAAAAATATAATATCTGACAAAAAGAAAACTGATTAAACTCAAAATCATCAAGAATGTTTAAAGGAAGCTAGACAGAATTAATGAGAAGGTGGATGGAGCTAAACACATAATAATTAGTAGAAAACATTTTTTAAAGCTGAAAAGCACTCCAGACTGGGATGGAAGTTCACCTTCATGTCGGAGTTAACATTTGTGTTCTCTCCATTCAGTCTGACTGAGTTGAGGTATTTTACTTCTTTGTAAACCTTCTGGGCAGAAATTTAAGTCTGTAGATGTTGAAAGTGGGTAGAGAAATGCCTCAGAAGACTTAGAGCTGTAATTGTAGCTGTAAGTGATTGTATAAAGTATTGATTCACTGGAGCTTTTGTACGGCTTTTGCAAAGGACTGCAGATGGATGGGAGCATGTAATGAACTGCTACAACCGCATCTGCTTTTAGGTTTCCATACACGTGACGCTCAATACAGTACAATTTCTTCTTTAAATAAGACAATGAATTTATCTCCATGCATACTTTTGGAGTGTCATGTATTTCAGAGAAATATATGACACTTTATGTTTGCATAAACTTTGTAAAGTTACAAATATAGAAATACATACATATATCTATTTAGTGTGAATTCTTATAAATACATCCATTATTCATCGGAGCCTAAATTGGGGCAAAGAAGAAAGCTTTCTATTTCTTGAAAGGAGAAGCACAATATTTCCACACTGCTCTTAACTAACTAGGTGCATTCCCTGAGGTTTTAAAGGAAGTCTTTGGTACGACAAGAAGAGATTCGGCGGAGATACGTGAGCTGCAAAAGTTGGAACAAGAAACTTTCTTTCCACAGAGAAATACTGGATTTCAAAAATTAGAGTACAATGAAGTTGCAGCACGCACCTTCTGATGAAGAGAGTTGCCTGTGGGATGAGAGAGCTGAAGCAACTTTTTTGTTTCCCCACTCCTCTGACAGAAAGCCACACTAACAAGCCGACTTGTTTACCAGCCCGAAGGAAGGCCTTTCTCAGAGCGCAAAGAGGACAATTTAGTCCCAAAGCTTGGCCTGTGAACGCATAGTTGACTGCGAGGCATCTAATGTAGCATATCAAATACAGGCAGAGCCCAGGGGGACAGAAACCGGTGCGCCGCTACTTTAGGCACCTGTCCAAATGCCTGGCACAAACTCAGACAGTTTAGAGTGCTCTTCATATGCTGGGGGAGAAGATAAATAGTGCCAAGTAACAACTTGCATCAGAGATGAAAACGCCAACACACTCCGGGGAAATTCAACCTATATTTGACATCAAGCAGTTTTTAAAAAGAAGTTGCAGGTCTATAATAAGCTGTTCTACTAGTTACAATGAGTGTTTTCCATTCTGGTTGCTCTCCCTACAAAGGTTAAAGATTAAAGCCTGAAATGGTTTAGTCCTTTGGTTATGTGAATGTGGGATTTCAGAAACGAACAGATAAACAACAACAACAAACAGTTTCACTTATCAGAAACAGTAGCAGAAACAGCAGCTTCAGCAAACAAAACAGCTCATTATTCACTTTCACCAAGTTTCAAACAACAGAGGAAGACTTCTCTGCAGCAGGATAAAAGAAATCATCCATCAAATATTGTCATTCTTCATACTGAAGATTTCAGCAGCAATCCCTGTTCTATTCAAACATGTACATTTTTAAGCCACTGCTATCTACACTTCCTGTCACTTAACTTTCACTCATAGTGCCATTTACATTTGAGGGTTTTAATCATTTAAATGAACTGTTTTGTTTTTAATGTCATAAGCATCTCCAATGAATAAGTCCTCCTGGATAATTAACAACTTTTCTTGCCATAACTAGTAGATTTCACAAAGTTTTAACACAGTGAAAGTCGGGGCTTTACAGAAACTTAATCGCAAGCTGCTGTTCCACTGTTTGCTACCTTGAAATGTTCGCTAGTAAATTGAAAAGGGTGTTTTATGTCAGTGTAAAGGGGGCAAATGAAGAAAATATGCCTTCTGGAAGAAAACCAGACCTCCTACTGCATGTTACCGCCACCATTAATGTTTCACCACAATGTTTTGTTGAGGGTGTTCATATTCTGCCATTCATTGAGGTTTCCATATGAAGCAAAAAGTTATATTTTGGTCTTCTCTGACCAGAGCACCTTTGTACACAGGTTGTATGTTTCCCTATATACCTTGTCGCAAACTGAAGATTTTATAGCTTTCAACAATTAAAAAAAGCTAAATAAAACAGACCTTTGTCCCTTTTCAGTATCTCTTCATTTTTTGTGGAACAATAAAAAAGCCTGAAAATTTATAAAACATTTTTGTGCCAGTAGGAGTCAGTAGAAAAAAAATGTGTTTTGAACTATAATGCTTCAAAATGTATTTAGTTATTTGGTTATTCTTTCATAACCAGGACCATCTAATGTTTTCTTTCTGTTAAAACTCTCCAAGAAATCATTGGAGAGCTTTCAAGATGTTAATTGGTCAGAATATGTGTTAATTGGTCATTTTTTCTTGATGTTTAAAACAAGTAAATTTTTGGCCCTGACATTGAGCCAATATCTGCACTGTGTGATATTTCTCTAAAGCTGACAATACTAGAAATAAGCTCCTGCTCAGACAGAAGAAATAACTGAGTTTAGTTGTGTATAATTATCACATTCTGCGAAATCTAAGTAGTGTTTTCTGAGTGGCCTAATAGTTTTTAATGTATAGTTGACGCAGGAACACTTAAAGGAAAAGGGAAACGCAACAGATAAATGCCATATTTGTTCTGTGTGAAAAACGAACAACACATACACATAGCAGGGTTGGATAGTGTCAAAATGCTTTATGTGGCGAAGTCAAACCCATTCATAACATCCAGCAAAGTGGAGAGCACTCTGCAGGAGGTAAACATATTATTATCCAGGTCTGCCACAGAGCGCAGAATACACAGAGCAAAAACAGGGGGATTTATTACAAGGTGTAAACTGAAAGGACTTCCCTAAAAACATGATCAAAAGACACACAAGCTCCAGAATGGCATTCTTTTGATGGATGAAGCTAAACGCACAGTTACTGAGGAAAAATGGGTTTGGAATGGATCACAATTCGATGCTAGAAAATCCTCTGTAAATAACATAAAGGCAGTGAGACAGCATGGCTTCCAAAGACACTGGGTGTTTATTGATAGTGTTTTCTCAAATTTAGCTAAATGCTGCAACTGGATGGCCCGCACTGCAAAGGTAAATCTGGTGTGTTTTTTAAGGTACATAAAGAAACATTTGGGATTTTTGCCCAATCTCAAAGTGACTGAAAATAGTCCCTCTGCAATGGAGGGCAGCTGTTGTAAAGAAGAATTCAGGATTCAGACTGAATTTTATTTATTGTTGTGCTAATTAAACCATTTACATAAGAGTAGACAAAAAAGGTCCATTTATCTTCCCTTTGTTGCCTCTGTGAATAGTGACTAATGGAACAACACTAATAGATGTTCACTTTGGTTTCATGCAGTATGGTAATAGACTAATTACTGATACCCCTTTTATGTACTTAGCTATTTGTACAATTACCCAAATCATCATTTTCCATATTTGTTAGAGACAAATACTTGACTCTTTTAACCACTGTATCACTGCTGTGATGATAAAGGGTTAGTTTGTAAAGAGTAATGTCCTCATATTGGTTCATCAATAGGAGAAAAATCTTGAGTCCTAAAAAGTTGTTCAAACTGTACATTTTCAGATTTACAGTTTGCAGTACTAAAACTCGCTGTGTCTGACTCCTAGCTGCTAATTTCCTTGTGAGATTTGATTTAAAATTCAAAGCATTCCCAGCTGTTTGATCACTGAATCTTGTAAGCTCTAATTTTAGGTTTACCCTCTAAGCGTTCAGCATTTCTCTTACATTTTACACACTTACACACACTTTTAAAGAATTATGCATATGTATGTGTTGCCACAGCTCACCATTAAGAGGAGCTGAGTTACAGTAAATATTGCAACTTAAGACTAAGATTTATTTTAATATCTCAGTGCAGTCATGAGCCCTATATAAACCAGTATCATTCAGATAACAATTAGGGAACCATAACCATGTGTGAGAAAACAATATAAAATAGTACATAGTTGTATTGTAAGTTGGAAGAGAACAATGCCTGATTCTCACACACCAAATCAGCAAAAATTGATGAAGTACTGAACCAACACCCCCAAGTCAACAGTTTGTAAAACACTTTTCTGGAAAAACGAAACAAAACCTTACGCAAAATTATATTTAGATTTCACTAAGTTAAAAGCGGCTTACAAGCAGAACTAATGTTATGCTCTTGTAATATTGCAGCCCAAGCTTGTTTCTATGTTGCACTTCCAACAAATTTGTGTTTCCGTGGAAACACAACAAAACATGAGAAGGAGCATAGCATCTCACAGGCAACAGGTGCAGTTCTGCAGGTCGGCTCATTGCCACATGAAGAGCAGAGTATTGATGAATTAAATCAGTTACAGAACCTGTCATAGTAATAACGGTTTGTCCTGAAACCTTTCAGAACCACTGCAAAGTTTGCGTTAGTTGCATGACCTTTGTTTGAGTTCAAAATAAAACTAAATGCTTCTCAGTAATAACAAAGAGACATACACAATAATACCTTCTGTATCAAAACAAGCAAGCAATTAAAAAGTTACATTCCCAACACCTTCAAGTTTTGAGACACATTAGAGATTAAGACAGAAGCATTAGGAAGAAGAAGAATGATTCAAGATAAGGAGAACAGGCTATGACAAAGTCAACAGCTTTACCATCAGGCCAACCATTTCACAGCAACATCTCCAATCAGCAAGCTTTCAAGTTGAAGAAGTAGTCTAACGGTCATCTGGATAGGGACTAAAAGGGCCCTTCTTTACATCTCACAAAACGTTGCACAGGCTTTCACATGCACATGTGGGTTAGTTGTGACAATAATCATTGCTGCAGAAAAAAAAAAATCTGATGGCTACTAAGAGCTCTGTCCAGAGAAGACATGATGTTAGGTGCCGACTCCAGGGTGCTGATGTTCTGGGATTTCTCCAGGACTTTTTTTAGCCCTGAATATGAACCACGTTGTTTCTGTAGTCTAATTGGTATGCAGGTGATGCATGAGCTCAGCATTTCAGAGAAAAGGTTTGGCTGGCGACTGTGTGAAGCGCTGATGCAGTGGAAAGAACATTGCTCAATCATTCCCCAGCAGGTGCAGCAAGACAGCTATGGGGAGCCTGAGCAGACTGTGAGGGAAATCAAAGAATGAAGCAAATCGAAGACAGTATGCTGGAGTCAAAGACGCAAAGAAGCCCAGGGAATGAAGGATTCTGACTTACTGCATGCTGCATAACTTTGAAAAGGCAGTAGGCTTCATACGAACTGATCTGCATTTGAACATGATGAGTAAAAGTAATGTGATTGCTTACAGCACCCTCCACCCATTACTAAAACAGAGTAAAAAGTATGTAAAAGTTTTCCTGGAACCATCAACCAACGAGGATGTTCACCAATCACCTTGTTCATTATTTCTGCATGACTACCAATCTCCTAATTTTACAAATCAAAGCTTTAACTTATTTAGTTAAAACTTCAACATACTATAATTTCTAAACTGTTGTTTAAAGGTATAAAATTTACAGCTGTTAAACAAATATATTACTTTTACCAATTTTTGTCTACTTACTGACACCCTTGGAAAAGATAAGTGAAAAAAAAAGATAAGTTCAGTTTTGTCAGAGTAGTGCATATATATAAATTTAACAAAATCTTTTTTTGGCCTTGATTTCACAGTAGATTGACAGGAAAGTGGGAAGACATGTGGCAAAGGCGGGACTCAAACCTGAGGCCTCTGTACATGGGTCGTGCGCTCTACCCACTGCGGCACCTCAGTGTCCATGAAAAGCAAAATCTAATTCCATCCATCCATCCATTTTCTGTTCACCCTTCGTCCCTTAATGGGGTCGGGAGGGTTGCTGGTGCCTATCTCCAGCTAC
>CAEGAE010061071.1:0-24263 GCA_903067095.1 Girardinus metallicus | reverse complement strand
CTTGAAACCTGAGGCCTGCTTAAAAATGTGGAACATCCTTCTTAAGTAGATTTCCTTTAATTGAGCTCACCAGACAAACTAATCAATTCAAAGAGACCTGAGACACAATACCATCTATGAATTTAATAACGCAACAAAAAATTAAATTTTTATGACACTTAAGTCCAATTTGCATAATAATTTGGAACACAATGTAGTATATCAACCTAATTTTTCAGATGCATTCATCTGAAAAATGAATGCATTTTTCATTTTTCAGTTACTGGCTTCTCAATACACCACAGAATTGAGAAGCCAGTAACAGACCTGATGATCGATTAGATTAATGCATCAACATGGAGTCATGTTCCAAGAGTTTTAAATGGATTTGGGAGGAAGATTCCGCTTTCCAGACCGGATCAGAATGTGTCTGGATGTTAGGCCTAATCCTTTAAGTTAATTTGGGTAATTAATCTGTGTGTTTCATTAGAGGACTTCCGTACACTTTTTCAGTAAGGACAGCCTGCGTGGTTGTATTTGTCCCGGTCTCTCCATTTTCGTCTCAGTGATGGCATTGAAGGAGGCATTTTAAGGCAAAGTAAATTCTTGGTCTAATTGCCTTAATTAGATTAAGATCTAATCTGAAATTTCCTTTACTCTGATCAGTGTCCGTAGTAACAAGGCTGGGTGCTCCTTTTCTCCCTCTAACTGGACATCTTGCTGACTGTGCACACGCAAAATACCAACACAAGCTTCATGAATTAAGTTTGTCTTTCAAGGATAAATGGGACTTCAGAATGAAACAAGATAGACACAGGTCAGAATCTGCAGGCTGTCAGTTTTTGCTACTTTATATAATGTATGCCTTCCTACACAGCTGTTCAGTAAAACTTTACAGTAAAGCTTAGGGGTTAAACAGTTTTTACTTTTTATTGTCACTTGCTCAGTTTTGCTTCCAATTGTGAGTGTGCACACATCCCAGTGTGTCCCATCCGTCCCTGGGCGGCTGCCACTGCAGTGAAATAGTCAATGCTAATCACTTCACTATTAAGTGGCTTAAACGTTGTGGCGGATTGTTGCATAAATACATGTTTACAAGAACACACAGAGGATAAATTGAAGATTTAAAACCCATCTGAAGAGTCACAGGAATAACAAGTGCATGGAACCGGGGAAAAGCGGGCATATGCCTATCCCAGCAAAGGTGAAGAAAAGCCACAATGTGACACAGTTTTACTCTCTCAGATACTGACAGATACTGACACAAGCTAAATTATTAATTCATATTAGACAAGTAGCAGCAGGGTAAAACACAGCAGCTTTTTCCTGCCACCCGGATTCCAAACAGGATAAAGCCAGAGCAGACAATGGCAGAGGAAGGGATGCATTTCCAGCGAAAACAGTGCCAATTATATTAAGTCATTAATTCAATTTGATTATATGAGGATTTTTAAACTAAACTCGTTTTAGTTTAGTTTACCACTCACTGAACTGAGTGGTATTTATAAGTGCCTCTGAATACCACTCGTTTAGGTTTAAATTTTAATTTTACACCTAATATTTAGATTTAGATCTGTACATTTAGTTTCCTAAATAGCTGAGGATTAACCGGAATCTTAATTTTCAAAGTAAATGTGAGTCTAAGCAAAGCAAATTAACAATTTTAATATGGCCCAACCAGAGCTTAGAACTAAGTCTGACATAGTTTGTGTGGTCATCTGAAGACGGCTTAATAATCTAATGAATTTGGAAAAAAGGCATAGTGGGGGTAATATTAACAAGTTGTGTTGTCTGATGCCGATCATCTTCAGTCAAAAATGGCTGAATGCTGATATCAACGCAAAGAAGAAAGTGAGGTAAGAGTAATATTATTTCAAGGGTATCCATCCATCCATCCAGCTATCAAATATGCTTTGTCTGTGCATGGTCATATGTGGGAGTTGGTACATATCTGCTCACGATGCAGGTTTTACTTCTGCAGGGTACACATTGGTGCCCTGCGACAGACTGGCGAACTGTCCAGGGTGTACCCCGCCTCTCGCCCGGAACGTTAGCTGGAGATAGGCACTAACAGGCCTCCCAAACCCTCTAAGGGACAAGGGTGTACAGAAAATGGATGGATAGATGGGTACACATTGGACATGTCACCGGTCCAGGGCAGTAGATTGACGCAGCTTTTTTTCCTTATCAAAGTTTTTTTTTTTTTTTTTTTGCATAACAGTGACATAGGGTGAAAATGTAACCCCATAAAATTGTCTGACAAAAACAACAGCACAAATAGAAAAATAACGTTCTAAATTTGAACCTGTCAGATGATGATCCTATACAGTATTGATGATGTAAACCAAACTTAACGCCTCTGTTGCCATCTAGCGGCCCATAACTGCATTGACAAAGATTTTATATTCTTTAGTTTACGTAAAGGATTCAGTTCCTTCAGCTCCTTCTCAAGGGCACATATTACGTTATCGACAAAACATGAGCGTACACAATTATTTGCATAAAAATGTACTCATCGTTAATTTTAATAAGCTGAATTGGTTAGTTTGTACATTTGATAATATTCTCTTGCTTATTTCCCTTACATTTTTGGTATCAACATAGAATGCATAAGCAATATGAGCTTTATGTTCTACAGCAGGATTTGATGTGATCCTCACAAAAAAAAGCTAAAAATAACTTGATTCCCTGGGCATAATACTGTGACGTGTTTGGTCAACGGCAGGTAAATTTACAAACCAGCATGGGTTAAAACAGTGGAGCCTAGCTCGAGACTGAAACCAGATAACAACACACCGGCACACGACGCACGTGCAACTGGCAGTTGACAGTCCATCTCTTCCGGGTGCATCACCTCGTGCACCCGCTCTAACCCCGCCTACAAAAGCATTTGGAATTTTGATTGGTCCGCCATGGATGAAGTGTTTCTAGATGTAGTTGTAACAGATATGAAATACTCAACTCGAATAATGGAAAGTACTGACTTATTTAGTACTCAGTTCAGTTTAAGAGCAGTGCTCTGTTTCACATTTCTAATAACAATAATAAGTTAGAGGAACCAAAAACGGCAAAGATTAAGTGAGTTTCACGGATTATATTAAATATTATTTAGTTTGAAAGAGGGCATTCATATCAGCAATAACAAATTCAGTTCTTTGTGTAAAATGTGCAATGTAGCCAAAGAGACTAAATTTGATTTACAGTCAGGAGATTTAAGAATGAAGCATGAAATCACAGTATTTACATAACTACAAAACATAAATTTCCAAGGGCTACACAAAAAGTTAATAAAAATAAACTGTCAACATAAATGGCCACTATATTATTAGACATTTGATTAACTTCTAAAATGCGTGTAGATTTAGAGCACTTCCTGTGAGATGTATTGCTTAATTTTGAGGATACAGCATTACAGGAATCCCAAGTGTTTGTGGGAAGGTTCAATTTGTTTAATGAAATTATTCAGCAGGGACAGGGAAGTCAAAGAACAGTTATACACACTTGTAAAATATAACTGTATTTAATGATACTTACCAAAAAAAGCTATATTTTTAGTTAAAATTAGACAGTGATAGGATGAGTTCGACTTTTTATCTAATATTTTAAGATATTTTATGGTCGACTTGATTTTAGTGTAGTTCGCCCTGATTATTTATTTAATTTAAATTAATCAACATTTTATGACATCAAAAAAGGAGAAAAATGATCTTCAAAGATGCAGGTGTTTTTGTAAATTAATTTGTTGGTTAGTTTTTAAGGGTCTCACTTCATGAAAATACTGCTGTTCTTTCTGTGTTTTTGATATGTAGTACATTTAATTGTCATACTTAAAAAAAAGTACTAATAAAACAATAAATAAGGCTTAAATAATATAAAAAAAAATTTTTAAAAGGAACTTTAATTATATCCCCCCCCCATTGAAAAACCGTTGGGAGCAACGTTATCTATTGGAACTAGTTCTACAGCGGAAGAAGTTGTCATAGGTCATTGTCCCGGAGTAACCTTCCTGCGCATCATCACATCACCCCACTCTGCTGTTAAAGCGGCTGCGAGAGCGGAGTGACCTCACCATGATGTGATTTCTTTCATTGTTTTTTTAATATTTGCAGAAGAAAGACATGTCCGAAAGAAACCGCTAAATTATTGATTTCATTCAGTCAACCTTTCCAGGATTACGTGTCGGTTTATCTCCACCGGTAGGTTTCATGCCGACTAGATATTATCCCAGATTATGTTCTAACAGAGAGTCTACGCGGTGGGACTGGTGTTTTACGCTACAGGATTTGCATTCAGGCAGCACCACTGTTCATTGTAACGAATTATAATAGCTGTAGCTGTGGCCTTGTGAGCTAGCCATATTAGCATCTTATCCTCCTCTCGTCTCTACCTGCTGTAATAGTAGAGGCAGCTAGCTTTGACAGGTGAAGTAAACGCGAAGTGAGGTTTTTATAAAGAGCTTTAGTTACGTAATATTATTATATCTGACAGGGAGCTATGTTAGATAGCAAGCTAAATGCAGCCACCGCTGTCATTTAGTGATGTTTCCCTGGCTCACCTTTACCGTGTGTCTGGCTGCGGTGTTCGGCTTGTTTTTCTGGTCCCGCAAGCAGTTATGGATAGGTAAGGTGTGCCCTAAGAGACGTTCCTTCCCCCTTTAAACGAACAAGAGGGGTAACAGTTAGTGAGTTGAGCTTGTTTTCTCCGCTCAGTATTGCACTTTAAGTTGGACATCCTTGGTCATTTAGAAACCTAAAAGGTTACTGAGCAGTTTAGCATTACATTTACTAGAATTAAGTGTCGTTGTTAAGATAGCCACATATTTAGTTTGCTCTTGTGTTACTTATATATATATATATATATAAGTCTTTCTAGGGTTAGTATGTATTTTCTTTGTAATAGTGTCACGCGGTAAAGGAAAACCGTGTTTAATGGTCATTTGTATGTATTTTTGAAGTAGAACCCAACTCATAAATTAAGGGCTTGTTTTAATGTATTTTTTTATGTATTTATGTGAAACTGTTTAGAATATGTACCACTGTAGAATTTTCTTTTAGGTTCATTTCACACTTTTGTTTAATAATTTATATAAATATAGGTTATAAAAGCCGATTCCTAATTGGCAAGGTTTTAGTTGATTTAGTTTGAATTAGAGCCTCTAATATATTTGGTCTCCTAACTACTGTTGAATGCATTGCAATAATTTTATACGTACATTGTATGCAAGTGTGGCGTGTTTAATAAAATGTATCTTTCTAGATGATGTTAAGAATCTGGGTCACTTTCTGTTACCCAAGTGTTGCAATGTCAATAAAATTTACTTTTATGCAATCCACTTTTGCAATTTAACAAACAGCACCATGCTCCGACTTGATGTGATGTGATATGTATTGAACTCTGACCCTCCTTTATAACTCATTCTGCCTCTGTGCCACTTCCCATTTTCAGTATTCGCAGCCTGCTCACGTTGGCCGGCCATGGCAGAGCAGGACGGTGCCGCCAAGAAGAACCCGGCCGTCGGGTCCTTGCAGTCTCACTTCCTGGTGGGCTCCATATCGGAGGAGAACTCCGAGGATGAAATCCACGGGAGGGCAGACGGGTCGCTGGAGGACAAGGAGATCAGATCGCTGTCACCGTCTTCCTGTAGCTCCGACAGCACGAATGAGATGGGTTTCGATCACATTGACGGCACTATGCACAATTTAAGGTTAGCATCAATTTGTGTTTTACTTTTTCTTAGGTTTGTCTTAATTCATAACTCTTTCTCCCAGTGGAATTCATGATTAAGGCAAGCAGATGTGAATATTTGTGTGGTCCAGTGTGAGTTGGAGCATAGCTGTACTTTTCCATTTGTGCATAAGGCCTTTTTACAGTACGTATGAAAAATGCGGCCTCCATATTTGCACTTGGGTTTCTGTGTGTACACTGTGCTTGTGTGTGTGTGTGTATGGGTTTTCCAGGAGACGACGCAAAGATTCCTGATTGTGGGTTTGGAAAACATGTGAAATACTCACACACAGAAATCGTTTAAGTAGGAGTTAGAAGGAGATGCTCAGCACTGATGGACATTTGTCGAAAAATTACAAAAGTTTTTTTGATTTCGAGCAGTAATAATCACAGTTGAGAGCCAAAAACTTTTCAGTTTTCTCCTGAATATATCTTTTTTGTTTTTCACTCAAATCTTATTTCAAAATGTTATTCAAACTCGCAGCCAGCAGGATGAAAACTCTAGAAATAGTTGTAGAAATCCAACTGCAAAGACTGGATGGGGATCCCTCAGCTAGCCATTTAAATCTCAAACTGTCAAACTAGCTGAAACTCATTCACCGTAACTCATGACAGCTGCAGTGATGCAACCAGTCAGGATCAGGCCACAGAAAGCCAACCAGCCATACAAGCTCAGTCCTGCCACACCCCATAGCTGATAGCAATTCTCCACACACACACACACACATGGAGAATTGCTCCACACGTCTGTGGATTGATCTTCCAGTTTTTCTTTTTTTTCAGCTTATTTCAAAGAAAACTCAACTTCTAAACAGGAACATTTGATTCAAACAACTTAACAGTTTTAATACAGTTTTCTGGACTGAATGTAGCTGTGAATTAAAAAGCTTACAAAATCTTACAAAATAAAGTTAAACCAGCTTTTGCTTCTTCACTGTCCTCCACCCTGACTGATAATTAAAACTCACAAATCTCATTGAGCCCATGTTGTTACGTCTATGTTTTAATGCCGGTAAAAAAAATACCAGTTATTGCTTTGCACATTGTGCTTTCCCTGTTGCATTGGTATTCCCTTCCTGCAAGTGCTTTTCAGGTTTTTAGCACAGACGTTTCTGGGCGCTTGTGTAACTCGCCTACAAGCAATTACGTGTGAGATACAGTAGTCAAGCAATTTGCAAACGCAGATATGTTTCTTATCAAAATGAGGTGATCTGAATGCTCCCTTACATGCTGGGCTTTAAGCAGATGTCTTTTGTACCCGAAAGGCACACACTGAGGATTTGTCTGTATTAATTTATGATTTTGTGTATTTCTTGTGTTTTTTTTTTTTTGTTTGTTTTTTTTTTAAACAGACCAAGCATGTCAGGGCTCCACTTGGTGAAACAAGGCAGAGATCGCCGGCGGATTGATCTTCAGCGGGACTTCACTGTCGCTTCACCTGCTGAATTTGTCACCCGCTTTGGTGGTACCAAGGTCATTGAAAAGGTAATTCATGTTATTTGGTGCTCTTGTTAAAAAAACAAAAAAAACTTTTGAGAACTAGTTATTCAATGTCTTCATGCCCCTTGGAACAATTGCACTTTTACATATGACAACTTTTTAAAGAATCTACTTCAACGTACAATATTTTCATTCCATCGTTTTTTTGTTTTCATCTGACTGACAAAGTAAACTTTAATTATCAAAACAATTTTGCTCATTTAGGTGCTGATTGCCAACAACGGCATTGCTGCAGTCAAATGCATGCGCTCCATCCGCCGCTGGGCCTACGAGATGTTCCGCAATGAAAGGGCAATTCGGTTTGTTGTCATGGTAACCCCAGAAGACTTGAAAGCCAATGCAGGTCAGCGTTCTTAGTTGTGTTTTTTTTCTTTTTTGCCCACATTGAGGTAGCCAATAATTGAAGCCCGTCAGTTCTAGGTTATAACCTTCAATCATTAAGAAGTCAGTAAACAAGTTCCTGAAACAATGAATTTGATGATGTCTGTCCAACAAAATGATTCAGTAAAAACCAGATTTACATGTTTACACAAGTTAATCCAGTTTTAGCAGTAATCTTTGCATCTAGTCTTGATGGTTACCTTTTTGCAATGGAGTGAGTGCAGTTAGCGACCAGGAAGTAGATTGCGTCCGACTCGTTTGACTTGTTCTTTTGAGTTATTTCACAAATCAGGTATTTTGTATTTCCCAGAATACATCAAAATGGCCGACCATTACGTGCCTGTACCTGGAGGAACTAACAACAACAACTATGCCAATGTCGAGCTCATTCTTGACATTGCAAAGCGCATACCTGTCCAGGTACAATGAGTGTGCTGGTTTTTAGTTTTTATTTTTTTTCCACAGTTAACTAATGATTTTCCTTTTAGCTGTGTCTCCTTTGTCACTGTTGTTTATTTACATGTTGCAGGCTGTGTGGGCAGGATGGGGTCACGCCTCAGAGAACCCAAAACTCCCAGAGCTTCTTCACAAGCATGGCATTGCTTTCATGGGTAAAGCAGATTTGGGTTCCTATTTTTTCTACATTTTTCCATCCACTGTTGTTCATTCTGATTTCCTTAACTTGTACGGTTTTCTAGGTCCTCCGAGTCAAGCTATGTGGGCTCTTGGAGACAAGATTGCCTCTTCCATTGTAGCTCAAACCGCCGGTATTCCAACTTTACCCTGGAGTGGAACAGGTAACTAAAAGATTTACATTTTTTTATACTGTTAAAAAGTTAAATTTTAGCTCACACTAAAAGCAGTGAACTGAGTTTTCTTCACTCAGTAAAAACTTCCACACGGAGGGGTGTTGACAGTGTGACCTTGCAGCGATTACAGATGTTTTTCACTGATTGCAGGGAAAATAACTGCTACTCTTTCAGCTCATTTTTCTGTATCTTACTGGTGTTTTAAGGCTGTTTATGGTTTCACTTTAGCTGTTTGTCTTTATATTTTAAGGCCTGACAGTGGAATGGTCAGAAAACAATCAAAAGAAGAAAATCATCAATGTACCCAACGAGCTGTATGAGCGCGGCTGCATCCAGGATGTAGAAGAGGGCCTCAAAGTAAGCACAGTTTTAACACCATACCATCGTTTTGTCTGCGCAGAGGTAGTGCATGCTCAAAGGGCTTCTTAAAACTCCCGTGTCCTACTTCCAGGCTGCAGAGAAGATTGGCTATCCAATAATGGTGAAAGCCTCAGAGGGCGGTGGAGGAAAAGGTATCCGTAAAGTCAATTGCGCTGATGACTTCCCTAACCTCTTCAGACAGGTAAGCATTCATTTACATGTCTAATTTTAAGCCGAGGGGTGTTTTGTTTCACCTAATCAGGATCACACTCTCCCTCCGGCGGTCTAGGTCCAGGCTGAAGTTCCAGGGTCGCCTATCTTTGTCATGCAGCTAGCCAAGCACGCCCGTCACTTAGAGGTGCAGATTTTGGCGGATCAGTATGGAAATGCGATTTCCTTATTCGGCAGAGACTGTTCTGTGCAGCGCCGTCACCAGAAAATCATAGAGGAGGCTCCAGCCACCATAGCCACCTCGGATGTGTTTGAGGACATGGAAAAGGTTTAGTTGAAACCGCAAGGCTTTTAAGCAAGAATATGACTGGATTTAAGCCTTAATTTATTTGTTTTGCTTATTTATGTTTGCTGCAGTGCGCTGTGCGGCTGGCTAAGATGGTCGGTTACGTCAGCGCCGGAACTGTGGAGTACCTCTACAGCCAGGATGGCAGTTTTTACTTCCTTGAGCTCAACCCACGACTGCAGGTGGAACATCCCTGCACTGAGATGGTGGCTGATGTCAACTTGCCTGCCGCTCAAATGCAGGTCAGTAAATCTTGCAAAAAAACCCTGCAAGTTTACATGCTCTCCTGTTATCACGGCTTTGATGCCCCTCTCTCCCACTTTTGTTTCCTTGGATACCATCTGGAAAAAGGAAGCAGGCAATATGCAGAGACAGTGTGGTGGATCCAGGGGTTGTAGCAGCATTAGGTCACGAGGTCTGTTCTGCAGCGTTTAGGATTGTGCATAAATAGGTCAGAGGAAGTGAAGCAGAAAGGCTGGGGAAGGTTTCTGGTCGAGCTGATTGGGCGTCTTTGTGGGAGGCTGAGTGACCACCCTCTTTGTCCCACTGGGAAATGACTGACATTGTCTTGTAAACTGAAAATTTGATTCTAAAATCCATGCCTTGGGAAGGCTAATGTGTAACATTCAGGTCACCGTACCTTGAAAAGTATTCATACCTCTTGAACATTTCACATTTTGTCATATCACACCAAACTTATAGTTTATTTTGATTCGGTGTGATGTGCAACACAAGGAAAGGCATGATTGTGAATCACCTGGATTTTCCCAACATGGGACATTAAAATATATCTCTATTTCATTCTATTCTATTTTAATCCTCCGGCTCTGTCTCAAGTGCTGTGCAGCTCCTAACTTGCTGTCTTCATCCATGTTCTTATTACCTCTGACCAGATTCCCTGTACCTGCTGAAGAAAAGTCTTCCAACATCATGATCCTGCTATGTTTCAATTATGTGACTTCGTATTAGCTTGCACTGGATTTGATTTAAACATTTTAAAAACCATGACTTCTTTTTCTCCCCCCACTTTACAATTATGCAATAATTTGTCAATTTCAAAGTTCAGATGAAGTTTGTGTTTGTGACATGACAAAATGCAAAAAGCTCAAATATTTTTGCAAAGCACTTATTGAACCTGTCATAAGCTTCCAAGCTAACATTTTTGCATGAACATTAACTTTTTTTCAGATTGCAATGGGTATTCCTCTTCATCGGATCAAAGACATCCGGATGCTCTATGGAGTCCAGCCTTGGGGAGACACTCCTATTGACTTTGAGTCTCTGTCAAACACACCGTGTCCACGGGGACACGTCATCGCGGCGCGCATCACCAGCGAAAACCCCGACGAGGTACGACTCCGACTCTCTTCTCACAGCCAAATATCTGTAGTTTCTCATTTTAGTTGTTTTCAGATTGTGAACATTTTGCCTTTTAAAGGTAAATTACAGTGCGTCTTTTGCGTGTCTGCGCAATTGCAGGGTTTCAAACCAAGCTCCGGGACAGTGCAGGAGCTGAACTTCCGGAGCAATAAGAATGTGTGGGGTTACTTCAGCGTCGCAGCAGCAGGAGGCCTTCACGAGTTTGCCGACTCCCAGTTTGGACACTGCTTCTCTTGGGGAGAGAATCGTGAAGAAGCCATCTCGTGAGTTAACATTAAAACACTACCACTGCTAAAAAGACGCCCCCACCTGGATTTAGCTATGCAAATTAGTAATTATATTGATAAAATAAAGAACATTACGACATGTGGGGCTGTAAAGAAGATCCATTATAACTCCACATGGTTTAGTCTCCACACAATTGAAAACTTGTTAACCTTATTTTTATTTGCAATGGGGGACCCCTTTAAACAGTACATTAAATGTGGTGGGTTTGGTTAATTGTGAGGGAAGAAAGTCTTTATAATCATTCCTAATCTATTTATTTTTATTTTTTTTCTTTCTCAGCAACATGGTGGTTGCTCTCAAGGAGCTGTCCATCAGAGGAGACTTTAGAACAACAGTCGAATACCTCATTAAGCTGCTGGAGACCGAGAGCTTTCAGCATAACAGCATCGATACGGGCTGGCTGGACCGACTCATTTCAGAGAAGATGCAGGTACGACGCCGTCGCCACCTACTGGTCGTGCAGAAAACAAATCGCAGGGCTGAAACATAAATCCATGTCAGTATTGTAGATATTGGTCAAACTCAGCTCCTTAGCATTCACTGATTAAGGTTTTCACGACTGAGCGGCACAGAACTTGTTGCATGCAGGCGGAGCGTCCAGATACCATGCTTGGCATTGTGAGCGGAGCTCTCCATGTGGCAGACGTCAATCTGAGGAACAGTGTCTCCAACTTTTTGCATTCTCTGGAAAGGTAAATAGATACAACCGCAATTAACTTTTAAGAGATGAAACATTCTCGTTGGGGAACAACGAGCCTTTGTTCTCTTTCATCAGGGGCCAAGTGCTGCCAGCGCACACACTACAGAACACTGTGGACGTGGAGCTGATCTACGAAGGCACCAAGTACGTCCTGAAAGTGACACGGCAGTCTCCCAACTCATACGTTGTGATCATGAACAGCTCTTTAGCGGAGGTGGACGTTCATCGTCTGAGTGATGGAGGTCTTTTGCTGTCTTATGATGGAAGCAGCTACACTACATACATGAAGGAAGAGGTGGATAGGTAAGACTGTACATAATTATTATTTTTAAGACATTTAGTGGTCACTTGTTCGTTTTTTTTTTTTTTTTTAAGAAAATACAGCATGTTATAGATTTAAAACATCATTTATCTGGTTATGTTAAAGTAAAGGGACTCTCCTTACTTAGGTATCGGATTACGATTGGGAATAAGACTTGTGTTTTTGAAAAGGAGAACGATCCGTCGCTGCTGCGATCCCCCTCAGCAGGAAAACTCATTCAGTACTCAGTAGAGGATGGCGGACATGTGTTTGCTGGACAGTGCTTTGCAGAAATAGAGGTAAAGTGTCCATCCAAAGCATGAGCAAACCATGAAAGATTGAAACTACTTCAAGCTATAAACGTTTCTTTGAATTTCAGGTGATGAAGATGGTAATGACCCTCACTGCTGCAGAGTCTGGTTGTATTCATTATGTGAAGAGGGCCGGAGCAGCGTTGGAACCTGGCTGCGTCATCGCCAAACTGCAACTGGATGACCCAAGCAGAGTGCAACAGGTTGGACAGATGCAATATACCCAAGCAGGCATTGTAGAATTCCAAAGCATGCAATACCTGTCTGTTTAGTTTGGTTTAATGTGTTTGTTTTTTTTTTTTTTAACAAAGTCAGCAATTTTGTTTAAAATGTATTAGCTGTCCAGATTAAAGAGTGCAGATTTATACTCTGCTGCATATTGAAGACATTCTACAGAGGTTGTTGAGATGTTGATGCATCACTCCGGACTCAGAACATCAGTGAGAGTAAATCAATGCTGCCAACAAAGATGACAGCTCCATTATCTGATAAAAAGAGATGTCTCCCGGTGTCTGCTGTGTCTTTAGAAAAATTCAAGACAGACCTGACTGTGGCCAGGTTTTCATGATGGTTAGCAAACAACTAACAGGACAGTATAATAATTAAAAACCCTCCAGCATGCTTAAATGTGCACATGAGGTTCTTTTCCACATGTTCATCGGCTATTTCACACCAAAGCTACTCTGACTAATTATTGTTCACACGGCAGAACACGTGCATCTTTAAAAAGTCTTAAATTCATGCATCTAAAAATATCTTTTAGTCTGTGTGCGGTCATGACAACAGGGTGCGTTTTGATGCGTTTCTTACCTACAGGCGGAGCTCTACACAGGGACGCTTCCTTCAACTCAGGCCGTGGCTCTGAGAGGGGAGAAGCTGCACAGGGTCTTCCACAGCACTCTGGATCATCTGGTTCACATCATGAATGGGTACTGCCTTCCTGAGCCGTTCTTCAGCGCTAAAGTAGGAATTTGCGGAAATGCAAGTGAACGTTCAGATTAATTGTTACAATGGTAGATTCTAACCAAAATGTGCTTTGTGTGTCTCCCAGCTGAAAGAGTGGGTAGAAAGGCTCATGAAAACCATGCGTGACCCCTCCTTGCCCCTTCTTGAGCTTCAAGACATCATGACCAGTGTTTCAGGCCGGATCCCTCCTGCTGTGGAGAAGTCCATTAAGAAGGAGATGGCTCAGTATGCCAGCAACATAACATCTGTGCTGTGCCAGTTTCCCAGCCAGCAGGTACATATTTATCACACCAACTTAACTATGTACACATTGCTGCAGTTCCTGATTTGAAATTAAATCTAATCTATAGGAAAATAAGTCTTCAGTTTTTGAGTCTCTGCTGCCTGCATTAAATACTCACTCCATTGTTTCAAGATTGCAAACATCCTGGACAGCCACGCTGCTACTCTCAACAAGAAATCAGAGAGAGAAGTGTTCTTCATGAACACTCAAAGCATCGTCCAGCTGGTGCAGAAGTAAGCCATGTATCCCACAGCTTATTATGTTACATACTCTTTAATTTTTTATTTTTTTTACACAAGGCTGCACTTGTTTGTTCGTCGCCATCAGGTATCGCAGTGGCATCCGAGGCCACATGAAGGCAGTGGTGATGGACTTGCTCCGACAGTACCTGAAAGTAGAGATCCAGTTCCAGAACGGTGAGATGACTCACAATGGAGTCAATTTGAATTTTGTTCCATGTCCTCTGAAGAGTTGCAGTGGCTTTCTCTTTTCATTTGGTGGAGTACTTTTATCTCATTTGCCCCGCGCGATGGCTTCTTTGCAGGACACTACGACAAGTGCGTGTTTACACTTCGCGAGGAAAACAAAGTTGACATGGTCAATGTCGTCAACTACATTTTCTCCCACGCCCAAGTAACCAAGAAGAACCTGCTGGTGACTATGCTGATTGTAAGTGTCCAGCCTTTCTGTGAAAAGATTTGTGTGTTGTCATATTGATCTTCGCTGTTGTCATGTTCATATTCCAAGATGACAACGCCAGGATTCATTAGGTTCAGGGAGCAGGAGACTTCATTTCCAAGCAAATGTCAAAAATATGTTTTATGTATGTATGCAGGCTAGTTAGCATGGCTAGCAATGATGGCATATAATCAGCTTCCATGTATGTTGTTTTTCCAAAATTATCACAGCTGCAGCAAGTACAGAATTGTGATTAAAAGTGCCAAGACCCTACTCCTCACTCTGATTGGATGTTTCTGACCAGGAGCGACAAATTTCTGCAAATGGCAATAGGATCACAAGAAGCAGGCGGAGGAGCTTGATTCTTTTTTTTTTTTGTTCCCCACAGATTAGCTGTGTCATGTTATATCTTCACGACATAGTGACAGTTTTAAGAAATAAATGTAAAAAATTACATGTTGCCGCTTTAAAGATCTTTGATCAGACTCTCCCATCACCAAAACAAGATCTTGGTGAAAAATTAATGCAAAACTGGATGCAGATAAATATTAACGGGAAAATGCTGTAACAAATATCTGCCATATTTGTTTTTTTGTATGTTGAAACCAAAAAAAACATAGAATATAATGTATTTAATTTCTTTCCTTCTGTGTATTTTCAGAAAAATTAAGTGGTGTAAAATGTTTATTACTGTTTCATAATGCATTCACATGAAATTTGGTTGGCTAGAGATGTACATTTTATTATTATTGTTATTATTATTATTAATTTATGTTTTAACACTGTGTGTTTAGGATCAGCTATGTGGTCGTGATCCCACTCTGACAGATGAACTGATGACCATTTTGACAGAGCTCACTCAGCTCAGCAAGACAACAAACGCCAAGGTGGCTCTGCGTGCTCGGCAGGTCAGATGTCGCCCACAGCTGCCCTTTTTCTACAGCAACAGCACGCAAAATTCTGAAATCAACAAACAGGAATTTGGACGCATGAGCAAAAAGCAGGACTTTTCAATTGCCTTTCTTCGCCACTAAGTGTCACTAAAGGCCTACTACAGTAGCTGAGACAATATAGTGACAGGAGTTTTTAATGAGTATGAATTTAGACATAGATGGATAATTACATGCTTCACACTCTATAGCCACAGACAAATTCCGGGGGTAAAACTGCATGAAGGTATATGCTGTTGCAAGATGTCATAAGATAAGTAAAGAAGTATTGTGGTGTGTCACATGCCTGAAGGACCCCATTAATCTTCCTCACCCAGGTTCTGATAGCGTCCCACCTTCCCTCCTATGAGCTACGACACAACCAGGTGGAGTCCATTTTCCTGTCTGCCATTGATATGTATGGGCACCAGTTTTGCATTGAGAACCTGCAGGTAGGGAGCAAGCAAGATGGTTGTTTTTTCCATTATTGCCCCAACAAAATGGGTTAACACATAACATTTTTCCTTCGTAGAAACTCATCCTTTCGGAAACGTCCATCTTTGATGTTCTGCCCAACTTCTTCTACCACAGTAATCAGGTGGTCAGGATGGCTGCCCTCGAGGTGAGACGAACAATGAGCTCAGTCCGACAGTACGTTTCCTGTAGCTGTAACTCAACAAACTTACAGGCGTTCACATACTGTGGCCTCGTCTTTGTTGAACTCAGGTGTACGTCCGGAGAGCGTACATCGCCTATGAACTCAACAGCGTTCAGCATCGACAGCTGAAGGACAACACTTGTGTGGTAGAGTTCCAGTTCATGCTTCCCACCTCACATCCTAACAGGTAATACATGACAGTGTGATCTCCAAAACTTGTGGATTATTTTTCTATTTTCTTGCTATTACTTAGTAGTACTACGATGTATTTGATTATAAATATACAGTATAGTTTCTTTCAAAATACTTATGTTCTTTGATTTTTTTTTTTTTTTTTGGTGGGATTTTATATAACAAAGTAGCACTGGTAAAGTCCGCCTGATTCTTACAATTGTTTTTTGCTTCAGTTATAGCTACTGGCTAGGCAGATTTGGATAAATTATGCAAAGGTGGACATTATTATGTGACCTTTTTAAGCAGTTGGTTTTACTGGATTTCATTTAGGGTGAATAGATTTGAATTCGATCAGATTTTCATTTGTATAAAAATATTAAACAATTGTAAATTTTCCTTTCGCTTCATATTTATAGACTATTTTGTGTACGATTTTATCACATAAAATCCTGACAAAATATATTGGAGTTTGTGGTTTTGATATGGATAAAATTGCAAAAGGTCAAGAGGTTAAAATATTTTTGAAGAACACTGTATATCTGGTAATTTAAATAAATAACCTCTTATAATTAATGGTTTCTTAGTGATTTGTGAATATTTCATCCATGTGCTATCCATTGTGTCCTTTATCCTCACCACAAATTAAAGTTTACATTTTGTGATGTCTGAAAGTAACTAAATTTACATATTTGAGTTCTAAAATGCACTGATTTTCCATTAAAATTAGAAAACCAAAGCAAATATATTATATTTTATGTTAAATATGACGGAGAAAAATCCTAATGACAGAGATGTTTGATTTGCCAGATTTCGGGTTTGATTGATTTTTTGCTTTGTATGTTTTGACACTTTTCCTTGTTCCTCCCCCTCCTTGTTGCTTATATTTTTTGTGCTTTGCTCTTTGATTTTGCTGATTGTATTTGTAGATGTCGTGCTTATGCTATTCTATTCTCATTCTGTTGCATGATATTTATCTGACATGGCTGAATTAATCTTTACGTTTGGCACATAGTTTTAGACGACACAACAGCATGAGTGTGTTAAAGGATCATCTCTTGAGAAAAGGAGGTTTTTAACATCGCATTATGCATGTTTTAAAAAGGAGCAGTCAGGAAGTGGGATATGTGTGTTTTCTTTTTGTTCTTTCATTCTTCATTCTTTTGTTAACATTAGACTGTAATTCACCCAGGGTGACATTCCCACACACATTTCTCAACCTTGACTGTCTTCTTCTGCTGACGCTTGACACTAACCACATTGTAATCGATGTTGTTTGATTGCAGAGGGAACATCCCAACTCTCAACAGGTATTGTGAACATTCTTTTTATCGCATAAACTAATGATTGTGGATTAGCTAGCTGCACGATAAAGTAGAAACTACATACCATTTTAACAAAAACCTTCAAATGTCAAAAAACCTTGCGCACACTAGTGCAATTTTTTTAGTGCAAAGTTGTTGGCCATTATTTGTGCAAATGTTTTCTTTACACTTGTGTGTTGGAGATTATGTGTTTAATCCAAACCGTTACGCAAGTTCTTCAGTGTTGCTTAGACGGTGTGTAATGTTGGATGACAAAGAAAGTTATGGGAGAAATAACAGGTACCAGTAAGAATATCCAATACTAAAATCTCTAACTGCCCTGTCAGGAAAATGGCCACTCCTATCCTGGACTATCTTAAGACCTGGGATGCTAAAGCACAGGAACCAAAACCACTGGAGCTTAAATCCCAGGCTAGTGAAGCTAAGGATGAGAATGCTGAGAAGAAAGATTTGGAATCTGAAGAAAGGTTAGATTCAAGAATGTCTTTAGTCATCACGGTTGGTGCAACGTCTGGGAAATTTTCTTATCACCTACTGACTAACAACCTAACCAAATGAAAGGAAACTATCTAAAGGGTCTTTCTGGTGGATCTAGCTTTTCTTTGTCACGAGAAGTATATTTTCCTGCCTTTAATGTAACTGACACAGCCTGTATCAGATACATTAATTACATGAAAGGTAATTGTTCTTGCTTTTTTCTGAAATTCATGGAGCTTGGATCTCTTAAGTCCCTTGTGTCTTATTTGTGAGACTTTCTTTTGCTGTAATAGAAATTAGAGCTGCACCGATCCAGGTTTAAAATATGATAACATCGCAAAAACACAAAATCTTAACAAGTATTTGTATGTCTAATTTCTAGTGCAGATATAGGAGCTTGTTTAAAGTCAAGAATTCCTTAATATGGATAAAAGAAAAGTACTAGTTTCAGTAACACATTTTTTTCCACTTATAACAGGACATTTTTTCCATGTTATAAGTGGAAAAAATATAGAAGCACATACTTGTTTCAACATTTTATATTAAAGTCTTCTTTACTCAATAAAATTGTCCAGAGTGCAGTTGTTCAGCAAACAATATTTTTCTGTTTGCTGAACAGAAAAATATTGGATTTTCACCCTATTCCATATACAAGTCGATTTCTCGGTGCATCTCTAAAATTATGGTAACTTTGTTTACAGACCTGCCAGAAAACAGAGGAATCAAAACTGAGTTGGTTTTTAAGGTGGACTGGGGTAACCCTCACCCTCAATTTTGCCACACTGGCAGTTTTTCCTCAACATTGTTTTATGTCTACATATTAGGATGTCCTTCTCATCCAACCTGAATCACTACGGCATGATGCATGTGGCTAGTGTAAGTGATGTCCTGCTGGACACGTCTTTTACACCACCCTGTCAACGTATGGGAGCCATGGTTTCTTTCCGCTCCTTCCAAGAGTTTATAAGGTCAGTATCTTTTTTTTATTTTTTATTTTTTTTTTGAGAAAAAGCTCTACCCCTGGTATCACTGAGAGAAAAATTAAATATTAAACATTTATAAAATATATTTTATGATTTTTGTCTCCTTGCAGGAACATTAATGATGTCTTGAGCTGCTTTTCTGACTCACCCCCTGCAAGTCCAATGTTCCCTGATGGAGGCAACCCTGTCCTGTATGGTGAAGAGGACAACAAGGTGATGACCAGAGACCAGCACAGCCATGTAATTGACCTGCACATTTGTGGGATCCAAAACAAATATTGCTTAATTTATCATACAGAGTGTCCAGGAAGAGCCTATCCACATCCTGAATGTAGCGATAAAGACAGACAGCGACATCGACGATGATGGCCTGGCAGCCATGTTTCGGGAGTTCACTCAGTCAAAGGTTAGCTCTGTTGACGAACAAGCCTTTGTCTCAACTTCAAAAGCAGCATTTAGAATTTGAAATGCACAAAAAAAAGTTCATGTAGCTGAAATTGTTTTATTTCAGAAATCGTTGCTCTTTGAACACGGCATCCGAAGACTGACATTCCTAGTAGCTCAGAAGGTAGGAATTTTGATTTCCATGGAGTACACAGTCTGCGTCTTCGCATGTCACCAATTGAGCAGTTTTAATGGCATCTCACAGAATATAACAAATGTACAAAGTCTTGCATGTTTCTGTCTGTAATTATTTGTATTTTATAAACAATTATATTGAACTGGATTACTGTGGTAATTACACTAATAATTTGAAATTTAGCTTGTCTTCCCTTCTCTCTTTCTCTGTATCTTTCTGCATGCCTCGCTTTTGTGCATTTTTGATGGTAGGATTTCAGAAAACAAGTCAACTGTGAGGTGGACCAAAGGTTTCATGTAAGTACCGAGAGACAAGTGAAGTCTGGTTTGTTCTTGCTCACCTTTATTGAGGAAGAGCATACTAAAAATCAAGTTAATATCAAATCTAACTTAATTCTAATAAACATTCATCATTAAATAGTCTCTTGTAATAGACAAGTTGTCGTTTTTCCAGTATTGTCATGTCTTTCATCTACTCTGACCAGTTTCCATATATATGCTAATGAAAAGCATCTCCATAGCATAATGCATCTACCACCGTGCTTCATAGGGGTGGATAGGGTGTTCAGGGTTATATGCAGTCTAAGTTTTCAGTCTCGTATAGAAGTTTCCATGTAGGCCAAATGTTTAATCTGGTTTCATCTAAGCAGAGAACCATCTTCCACCTCTTTTGGTTGGTTCCTATCTATGCTGATGAATCTACATTTATATAAAAAGGAAACCAGGTGTCCTTCTCTTCTTGTTTGTCAATTTGGATTAAATTAGAAAAAATTTGCATGTCTGCCACCTCTGTTATTTCTTTTAACTTGTCTTTTTGTAGAGGTATAACAAGAGCCCAATCACGCTAGCTGTCACATCTTACATAGAGGGTATTCTGCTAGTTCTCCCTGCTATGTGATGTATATATTCATGCTTAGGCCTCACTTTGTAAAATATATTTTTTCTGTAAATCTATAATGTTAAGTAGAAGCGATGTTTAATCACTGTGCCAAATCATGTCTTTGGAGGTTTGCAGCTCTCTCATCATCACGTCGGGTGTGAGTTGATAAGAGCATCTCCAATCGCCCAGGCATTGTTTTGGCAAGTGGGACGCTTCATCTGATAGCGTCAAACAGCGCTACCAGGCATTATTCAGAAGATCACATGTCTCTGAGGGAAGAAGATATTTTATTCATCAGCATAGCAAGTGCTGCATGTATACGTGGCTTGTCAGTGCACCAATGATAACTTGCTGCTTTTGTGAACACTCTGATTGTATGGCTGATAAATTATAGCGAGAAAACATCAATGCTCCGCATTAGGAATGCAGCAGACTTACTCGCTGCGGAGTAGTGAAAGCTAGAACCAGACTATGCCTTTTCACCTGCTATGAAGTTTGAATGCTTTAACGGTTTCCTTCTATTAATGTATGTTTTTATCAAAAATTTTATTCACAGAGAGAATTCCCAAAATTCTTCACATTCCGGGCGAGAGATAAGGTAGGTGTTTACCTAAAACGGGTTAAAGTAATCACTCTTTCCTAACTATCATCAGTTGCTAACATTAGACTGATTAACAGTCTTCCATTTACATTATATTTGGAAAGAAAACAGATTTACCACCCGTACCCCTCCCTCAGCTCTCCTGAGTTTTATTCTTTCCGAATCAGTGATGACTCGTCTTGTCCAGCACGCCTGATAGTTTCTGTGCAACTGCACTCCACTAAAACTCATTACAGTAATGAACTCTTTAATTATGTTCCCCATTTAAGAGAAATGACACCCATTAGCAGCTTCCTGAGATTAAGATTGTTCAGGATTTCATTTACTTAATACATTGTGTTGCTCCAAGGCGTCTCTCTACTCTTATATCAACTCGGTCCTACAATGTTCTCCTGCTACTTCTCCTATTAAAAGGACTGTTAGATGTTATTACTTGAGAAAATGTGTTTAGATATGAGTTGAAAGAAGCTTTTTCAAAACTTTCTTGAGCTAACTGTTGGTTTCGTCTCTGCTTTTCCTCAGTTTGAAGAAGACAGGATCTATCGGCACCTGGAGCCGGCGTTGGCTTTCCAGTTGGAGCTCAACCGCATGCGCAATTTTGCACTGACCGCCATTCCCTGCGCCAACCACAAGATGCACCTATACCTGGGCGCAGCCCGTGTGGAGGTGGGCACAGAGGTCACCGACTATCGATTCTTTGTCCGAGCAATCATCCGCCATTCCGATCTGGTCACAAAGGTGAGAAAAGATGGACATTTTTTTCCCCCCATCTAAATAATCAAAATCTGAATAATAAGAACAAGAATTAAATTATGAATGAATTTTCTAGCCTACCTATAATGAAGTGTTATTTATATTAGTAGCAAGGGTGTCACCATAACACAGGGTTTCATTAATATTTTAAGATGATGACATAAAGATGATGAAGTTGACATTTTTAACTGTCTTTAGCATTCGGTTGTAATACTTTGTGCTTTAAAAATAATATCTAACTTTGTATTCTGCCCTTCACAACAACTTCCACATTAAAGAGTGGGAGTTGGTGTTGACCTGGTAGCATTTAGTTATCGGGTGTACTTTGATCAGGAAATAATTTGACTTTTGAGTTTCTTGCTAGCTGTTCACCATGTTAGGGCCAGTCAAAGTAAAAATCATCCCATTCCTGTTCACCATGTTAGGGCCAGTCAAAGTAAAAACCATCCCATAAATATACAGGATTTTTTTCTTTATCTTATTCAAACTACTGTTCTGTTGACTTAATAGGAAGCTTCCTTTGAATACCTTCACAATGAAGCAGAGCGTCTTCTGCTGGAAGCCATGGATGAACTGGAGGTGGCTTTCAACAACACAACTGTGAGGACGGACTGTAACCACATCTTCCTCAACTTTGTCCCTACCGTCATCATGGACCCATCAAAGGTTTGTGAAACATTTGACACGCAGCACAGATTATCATAAGTGAGTTTGCTGCTTAGTAATTTAATTCCGTACAAACGTCAGATCGAGGAGTCCGTGCGCTCCATGGTGATGCGCTACGGCAGCCGTCTGTGGAAGCTTCGCGTCCTGCAAGCTGAACTAAAAATCAACATCCGCCTGACTCCGACAGGAAAGCAAATTCCCATCCGGCTCTTCCTAACTAATGAGTCAGGCTACTACCTGGATATCAGCCTGTACAAGGAGGTCACCGACTCCCGAACGGGACAGGTGGGGCCCAAAGATCGACAGGTGGGGCACTCATCCATTTTCCATCTCATCCTCTTTTTATTGTCCAGTCTTTGGCAAAGAACTACAAATTATTTCTAGAAAGTTATGGTTCTGGTTGCACTTTTTGAGTGAATAATTTTTAAAAAAAAATTGATTTAAAA
Source organism: Girardinus metallicus (assembly GCA_903067095.1). NCBI lineage: Eukaryota > Metazoa > Chordata > Actinopteri > Cyprinodontiformes > Poeciliidae > Girardinus > Girardinus metallicus. The sequence goes on along the minus strand of CAEGAE010061071.1, from coordinate 1,618 downwards.
AAGTCACTTTTAAGATTTGTGATAATCCAGAGGGGATCCTCTATATGGTTTTGTGCCCTTTGCCTGGTGGACAATTTTTTGTGTTATTTTGCTTCCTGCAGCAGATGAGGTAAGACTTGCTTCATCCAGTCATTGGGTCATCATTCTTTCATCCCTGTGATTCATTCATTAACTTCATGTTAAAAAGAAAAAGGCTAAATCCATATTAAACCATTACAGAACATTTACTTTGGCGCACATTTCCATTTTTTTGTTTGTTTTTTTAGGGGGCTTGGGTGGTGGGGGGAAGGTCATCCATTGATTTCTTCATGTATTCCTTCTGCATGACTGAGAGGTTACTATTTTGTTTTTCTAATTAAAGATTGGAGTGAGAGAGACCAGTAAAATTTAAATAGGAACCAGTCTTTTACAGTTTGAGTATCAAAGCCTTAAAAAAGGAGAATATTGTCCTGTTTCAGCCAATCAGTTGCTCAATCTGTTTTAAGAAGAGACACATTGTGGGGCTTGGTGAATATCTATTATCTAATATAAAATTTATAATTTCGCGAAACTCTGATCCAGACCCGCACTTCGTTGTAGGCAGAAGGCAGAGAAAAGTCTTTAACTGCTCAGCCTCTCACGGCTTAGCTAAGAAAGATTTGTGGCATCAACTGACTCACTCGCTCTTTGGTTACCTAGCAACAATTTAAGTAACGGGCCAGCAGCAGTTTCATGTTGCCCTCAACATATTCGGCCATATTTCACTGCTCAAGCTGAAGTCGTAAAGAAAGCGTCCGTAGGTCCCGAAGCGAACGTCCGCGGGACACGTTCTCACAAAGGTATTTTTTTCTCAAGACTGCGGACGTGTACTCGGTGTCGGACTGTGTTCACATCGAACTGTTTGCGAATTGCGACATCGAGCTGACCATGTTGAGAGTCTGCTTTGCGTGACTGTTGCTCTCTGTGCAGCACTGACAGTTGTACGGTGTCTGGTGGAGAAGAAAGAGTTCTAGACGCCCGACTAGCTTATCAAACTTGCTAGTATCCATTACGATTGTGGGAAATGAAGGACTTGTAACAAAATGTAAGCTTGAAATCACCGTCCACCAACAGTGCTCGCGGAGTCTGCGTGGTATGTGGAGTATGTGGAGTGGAAGTCGTTTCATGTTGTTCCACCATTCGGCGCTTTTGAAAGTTCACGTTGAGGGCGAGAGCCAAGACGGTGCTATGGTGATTACAGTAATGCGGACGCCGGAAATGCTTCAACTCTGAATCTAGCGTCACCGTGTAGAAAAATAATAAAAACAAAAACGTCTCGGTGTAGTGACAGGAGGAAATGAGCAAAACAGCTTAAGAGGACATTGTGGGGAAAAAAGAGGAAGGGTTACGTCAGTAGTTTGGGAGTATTTTGGATACTTAAAACAAAAAAAGTAATAAATAATTATCGATTGATATGAAATGACTAGGGCTGAAACGATTCTTCGATTGATTCGAGAACCTCGATTATTAAAATTCCTCCAGGAAAATTTACCTGCCTAGAAGCTTGGTTAATTTATGTTTAATTATTTAGCGCACCGTGTTCTGGCAGGAACATTACTTGCTTTGCACGGCGCTCTCACTTTCGCCTCTGAGTTGTTGA
>CAEGAE010061070.1:0-72996 GCA_903067095.1 Girardinus metallicus | reverse complement strand
ACGCAGATCGGTAGGCAATTTGGGGTTAAGTGCCTTGCCCAAGGGCACATTGACATGGGGCAGGAGGAAGCTGGAATTCCGATCATAAGACAACTACTCTTCCCGCAGAGCCACAGTCGCCCCCATGGACAGTCGTCCATTCATGGACCGCAGACGCTGAAGGCTGTTGATGAACATGTCTTCACTGCAGACAGCCGCTGCAGTGAAGACATGTTCAGAAGGGGCTTCATTTATCTTTATGAGAAGGAAAGAAAGAAGAGAATGACCAGGTAAACAGATGTGACGGTTTCTCCAGCCCCTCCACTCGAAAGCGATAAAGGTGTTTTCGAAGAGGAGCTAGAATTATCTAATTTGGTTGAGGAAAAGTTTAAGTAACTGGGATAGAACATGTGTTGATGGGTTCAGTTACTTAAACATTCACGACAAGAGACAAAAAACTTTCTGGGTAAAAAGATTAGACAGGTTTCCTGTTTGCAGGTTTCTCTCTGGGCGCTCCGGCTTCCTGCCACTAAAATTATGAGTGTTTGGTTAATTTGCCTCTAAATTCTCCTTAGATGTGAATAAAACATTAATTTTGTGAACAAAATAGCTGTACAGTGGCTCAATTCGGAGCACTGTTGCCTTGTAGAAACAAAGTCCTGGGTTTGAATCCCCTCTCTCATAACCCACTATGCTAGAGCCTTAATTACAGAATAAAGGCTCTGAAATAATTAAATGTATTTCTGACATTTAATTACAAAATGTCAGAAATACATTTTGTAATAAAATTTCATAAATAAAATATCAAAAAGAAATTTGCTGTTTGCAGGTTTCTCTCCAGGGCTCCAGCTTCCTGCCACAGTTTAAAATCATAACTGAAAACACATTTTATATATATATATATATATATATATATATATATGTGTGTGTGTGTGTGTGTGTATAAGAAATTATATATGATACTTATAAATTATACATTGCTTACATTTCATTATACATGAAATGTAAGCAATTTTAAATATGCATCGTCATAATTCACTAAGATACTTAACTACAAAGAAAAATTAGTTTAAGTACATAGGTAAGATATGACAATAAGAAGAGATGAAATGGCAATGTACATGTACAAAATGGGGGTAAAAGCTTGCACAAAGGGCAAATAAACCAGGATATATATATATATATATATATATTTTTTTTTTTTTTTTTCTTACTTCAGAAGATATTATTATTATTAAGTGGGCAGTGATGTACAGATTAAGATACTTTATCAGGGTTTCCCACAGTGTATTTATTAGCCCCCTGCCAGGCTAAGCCTTTTTTTCTTTGTTTGTTTTTTTTTTGCTTTTTTTTAAATCAAGCTGGACTGCAAGGTTCTCTGTTGCTCTGAGCTTTTCACTGGTGGAGCAGATTCATTCCTAAAATACAGGTTGTGGTGCGCCTTCAAAATAAAAGCACGCGAGTGGAAGATTTCAAAATTCTTGGCAACTGTGGTAAAATTATTGGGGGTGACGAATGTGACTGTCTCCAATATTGAGGGGGGGACATGTCCCCCCTGTCTTCCCCATCCACCCGGTCCCCCCATCACCCCCCCGACCCACCTTCCCCCCAGTCGCCTATGATGCTGGGAAACATTTTATAGATTGACAATGATTGGCTCCAAGTTGTTGGAACACTGCAACACAAAACACTGCTAGATCTGATTGGAGCAGTAAGGACAGACACAGTCTGGTTCCTGATATATAAATAATGCAAAGGTGTATTTTTTCCTGAGTTTGCCCTTTTTAAGATATGTTGACTCGTGTTTTTTTTCTGATTATCGCTCCCACAGTAGATTTCTTCACACCAGCTGTAGCTGTTCTTTAAAAAAGCTGGTGTTGATCATCATCCAGACTGTATCTTGGTTTCCCACAGGAAGTTCTCTGTTCTCTAAGTGAAGGTTTCACTTCTCCAAGTCAGTTTCAGTAGTGAAGTGTGACAGTGGTCCTCCTCTATGGCTCTGATACAGAACCATCAGTCAGTTTTGAATTATTATTTATGTGTTTGTCCATTTGTTTTTAGGTCATTTCTGAAGATCTCTGGTTTATGTGTAGTTCTGATCTTCTGCTAATTTTAAGATCATTTCCAGAACAGATAAAGACCAGAGTTAGAGTTTTGAGATAAAACTTGAAGTCTATATCTATCAGCCAGACTGATAGATATATCAGTCTGGCTGAACTGATTTGGAACTTCTAATATAAATATGTTGTCCTTGAAATTAGACTTGAAGTCTCCTTTCTATCTTTTCTTTTTTGTAAATCTATGCATGTCGGCGCCAGAGTCCGGTCAGGCCGACAGCGGGAACGCCGCATGTCTCTGTCCTGTCAGAGCAGAATATTTTTTTATCCGTTTATCCCTGAAGGATCATTCCTCCTTAATGAGACAAAATCAAAGCCACATTATATCAACTTGACGGGGTGTTTTTCTTAAGTCCTGCCTGCGAGCGGTTTATGGAAAATGCGTCCCTGGCTGTCATCTGTCCAGGCTGGCGCAGTTCCTCGCCTCCTCTCGTTGCCATGCCAGCATCTCGTTCTGCCTCCAGTCTTCTGGTGCGTAGTTGAAACATTTCTGTGTGACTTGGCCACAAATGTGTAGGAATCTCTCCCAGTCCCCAGAGGATTGTGCCAAATGTTTTTCTCTCTGACCCTTCAGCATTTCAAAACGTCCTCTTTTAAAGAGGAAATGGTCTTCATTCCACACTGCAGTCTGGAAGTCGTGATGGGAGCAGCTTTAACAGAACTTTCTTTGCATGTTTTTTCCATTTCGACCCGAAGTGAGACGAAGATTTAGAGGCCGGTCTAAGCCCTTGTCTGAGCTGTAATCTCCTCCCGCAGCTCGCTGTATAATTTAGTGTTTTATGGAGATATTGTTGCTCTGTCAGGCTGTCATTTCAGGGCCTCCTGCCACAGTATGAACTGCCTGTCAGCGTCAGGGAGGGGCAGCCGGGTCTGTTTGTTTAGTTTGTCTGCTCTGAAATTAATGTGCATAGCTCTCTGTCATTTGACATTTTTGCTTTGTTTAAATGAAGTCAGACAGAAAGAAACACACCACACATCCTGTATGAGCCCATTAATGTCCTAAATGCTGCTCATGAGGTGGGAAGTCTAAGTACTTTTTTGAAAACATCCGCTTTTGTTTGTCCGTAGGATCAGAATATGTGCAGTGAATTAAACAAATGAACAGTTTTCTACTTTCTACTTTCTACTTTCTACTACTACTATTTCAAATACATTAATTTTTTTGTGCTAGAAACTAGTGAGTATGTGGAGGTGAAATTGAACTGAGAAGTGACACCTGAACTTCTGGTGCGTAGTTCAGGTGGATTGAAGGATGCAGAACAAAACCAGTCAGGAGGAAAGAGGAAGTGCAAGTCATTGTCTTCCATCAAACATAGGATCATATCTCCTACTCCAGCATCTCTCTGCTCGGCTTTCTAACCAAACAGCTACACAGGGATTAAAAGCAGCAGTTTGTAACGTTCTATAAAAAATGCTTTTTACATATTTGTTTAAACCTTCACTTTATTGTGACAGTACAACATGAGACAGATAATCTGTGATGAGATCGATTTCCTCCATCTCTTCCCTGAGAAGAAATGGAAGCCAACCAATCAGAACCAGGAGGAGTAGCTTAGTGCTGTCAATCAGTCTCATGCTGCTCAATGTGTTAATGGAGGAGAAACAACTTACTGTAACAGAAAAACCATTTATTCACTGCCATCGCTGGCTATGCTAACTAGCATTTCCCATCATTCAGTCCATATGGAACACGTTTTAGATGGTGAGCACCTCTTCAGTGGTGCTCAGGCTAACCTCTCCTTGTCTCTGCCCTGTATTAACCTAATCACATTGGTTCTGTGTGAGTATGTGTGTGTTTTGCCATACAGGTATTTTCATTTCTGCTGCTGTGTGTTATCTGAGTAGCTGCTGAGGCCTCACAGCCGATGGCCTTCAGGATGACCTTTGAAGCGCCTTCGCCTATCAGTCTGTGTCTAAGTTCTGTCTGGCATGCTGCAGCTGGCTGCTGTGTTGGCCTTCTAGATATTGATGCACTAAAAGTATTCACACCTTTAACTGCGTCTTCCTCCCTAACATTAACAAAGTTTTCAACTTCTAACTGAAAATGAAGAGCAAAGGAGAAACGGTGAAGCCAAAGCTTCATGGGTCCAATAGAAGATGGAGTTTCAGTAAAACTCATCAGTCTCCTCCTGGGTACTTCAGTGATACGATCTATACTGGGACATTTCCCAAACTGCACCTGTTTAACTAAAGACTGGAGATAAGATTGGACCCATATGAGGAAACATTCAAATACTCAGAGTGAACAGTAGGAAGTAAATTAACCGTTTGTCAAGCCAGGAGAGGTTTTTCTCCTGCTTACTTGTGGATCAGTGTAACTTCATATTTGTTTTAGAATATCTCATTTTAGCTTTTTACAGGTAAAATGTCTTTTCTTATAGTGGAAGTGGGATCTACTTCCTGCTCAGCCGGGTCCATTTTACTCTATGTGTTCACCATAAATTACCTGAGTGTTGCACCTCCCAGTTCTATCTTTTGCATTGCTCAGAATCTAAGTTATAAATTACCAATGGATCAACTTTTGACCTGGGACTTGTCTTCCAGTTGAAGGATTCCTCAGTAGGTTCTGTATCTGCCTGGTGCTGAGAATTTAAAAATCAATGTCCATTCCTGCAATCTGGCAGAAATAAAGTGACTCCTGTTTACACTTCAGAGAAACCGTAACGTTTTTGTTGTGATCCAGTCGTATGTTTACTCATCTCTGGAGGAAAGGACTCTGGCACCAGCACTTCTAAAAACCAGGTCTGACTGTGGGACGTTTGTGGAACAGCTGCAGGGTTTGTTCTACACGTGCACAGACAGATCACCACAGAAACAATGCTAGGTAGCATTATGCTGTATTATGGTACTTAACCGGTTCAATTAAACAACTTCTGACAGGAATATATAGGTTGCATAAGCACGCAACATGCTAAAATCACAGCGCCGTGTAGTGGCCTGGCATGACAACTACAGCAGATTGAAGGTGTGTTGATGGTCTAACTAGTAATTCTCTTTCAAAAAGATTTGTTGCTCTGTATGTTTAGAAAGTGCAGTTACAATACATAGTATTGAAGCCTACTTGACAAACTAGCTTTAACTTGCTAACAAGCAAAATGAACAAAGTCTTTGTCAGTGGACCAGAGATTTTAGTGCTGAAATTTAATACAAGAGGTATCAAGTTCCTAAATATTGTCTTGTGAAGCACCAGTCCAAATTAGCAGAAAGTTTTCCTCAGATATTTAAAATTATCAGCAGTAATTACTTGGTTAAATAAAAAACCATACAGAAAATGTTTCCTTATTGATGTAAGAAATGAGTATTTACTGGCTGGTTAAAACTGAAGTATATAACTTATTAAACAAATGTTTTTTTACGTGAAGTATCGCCATGTTGTGATGAATATTTTGTGAAAAAAATCAAGCTCATCATAAACCAATATCCTATCTGATCTGGTCTCATTGGCTGGTTTTACTGTCATACTCCTGCTTAACAGAAACGGTTTCCTATGATTCCTGTATGGATGAAATTTTCTTTGTCCACATAGAAATATTAATTTCAGGAATATTTCCTGTCTTCTGGGAATGAATGAGCAACTTCAGCGAACTTCACCACAAAGCAGAGATGTGCAGAAATCTGACATTTTTTGACAGATGGCTAGAAATGGACCTCTGGTCATATTTTCTACCTTATTCCAACAGTTTTACTCCAACATGCAGAATGTTCCACTTCCCTCTTCACTCTCCCTGTTCTCTCCATAACGTTTTGAGTCACCCTGGCAAACGCTACAACACCACAAGCATTTCAAAAATCCACTGCAGCTTTTCCTAAGAGCAGGACAGAGGGCCAAGATTCTGAGTGGAACTGGAGAAGTTGGAGGTTACTGCCTTCAGTTTTCTTTCTGCACACACACACACCCCGACACACACACAGTGATTAGAGCTCCCCTGCAGGACATGTGAGCTCTTCTCATCTGCAGTGGGAACCAAACGACCCAACATCCAGACGCTGTGCTAGCTGCCACATCACTCCAGACGCTTTGCATTCCTGATGAGGGTTACTCGGTTCGGCACGATGACCTAAATCTTTGTGGACCAGATAAAAACATTTTTGCACGTCCACTCTTCACCCAGCTGGTGCACATGTTTTCTTCAGTTGCACACAAGTTTGACATGTTGGATATGAACTTTGAGAACCCCTTTTTTGCAACTAAAGTGACTTAACAGCTCATTTCCCTTTTTACATAGGCTCCAAATATTTGCATAAGCCTGTGTTAATGTGCTTTTGAAACCCATGCTGTGTCTTGGCAACAAATATGCATTCCCAGGCTGCAGCAAGAAAACATGAACTGGATTCTGGTCCCATAACTGTAACTTTTTTTGCTGGCAGTGTGACTTACTATGTGCAGGCTGTAAGTCAGTTCATGGCTACCTGATAACTCAGCAGGAGGAATGCCAGCGACACACTAAGAAAGGATTACTGCTATCTTTGGTGTTGGAGCTCTTCTGTAACCCTACAGCGCTGCAGAGTTTCTCCCATGCAGGTGTGCAGCTTTATAACTCTGCTTCCTGTCAGCTGCAGTTTACAGCATCGCATCAGAAGGACATTAAACCATGCAGAGGGTACAAAGGCAATTTTCTAAGGTTTTGAACTCTCCAACTCAGGGATGGGCAATAAATTGACTTCAATTAATTAAAAAGATCAAACATTTGCAAAATCTGAACTGTTTTTCATTGATGTACTCCTTCGGTTTCCATAGTTGAGTGATGTCAGACCACCCAAACCTTACACTGTAAAAACACAAAATCCTACAAAGTAAATTTGGTCTAGCTTCTAGTCAAATATATCGATACACTGGGAACTTTTTATCAAGATATAGGAGTTTAAGTCAATAATTCCTTAATATTGATTTGAGAGTACTATTTCCTTTGGCAGATTATTTCACTTTTAACATGAATAAACTTTCATCAATTTTATCATTTTCATCAATATTAAGAAATTATTGCAGCTCCTACATATCAGCAAGCTTCTGTATCTGGCTTTTAGTACTTTTCTTATTTCAAATGCATTAATTTATTTGTGCTAGAAACTAGACCAAAAATACTTGGTTAGATTTTGTTTTTGCAGTGTGCCATTTTGTGTGACAAGTATGTTTTACAGATTCTAGCAGATTTTTGACTTTTAAATGCAGAAATGTCCTTACTTTTTCTAAAATTAAAGAAAAAAAAAAGAAAAGAAAAAGGCAGAAATGTACTCAGTTTTGTTTATCTACAATGGGCCTAATGCACTGTCACACAAGCTGGTGTGATTCATCGGATGCAAAAAATATTTTGTGACATTTAACAAAGTTGATATGACTGAAAAACCACAAAATCTGTCAAAAAATGTTATTCTTATTTTTTAAATTGGTATTAATCAAATGCATTTTTGGAAATGCACAAGGCTTTTGTTACAGGAGATTCTTCTGGTTTTCTGAAAAGTGAGCAATAAGCATTTGCCTTCATGCCAAGTGGCAGCCATGCTGGTCAATGATTGAATGGCCCATCAGAACGATGGTGAATAGTATTTGTAGAACATCTCAGTGTTAACACTTAAAAGAAGAGATTGAAACGGAGCCTGAGGTCTGGATGACAATCACCTCCCCCACACATCTAATAAGCACTGCAGTGTTTATGGACTGCAGGGCTGCTAGCAGCTAGCCTCAACTTGTCCATGTGAAAGCAGCTGAATTTGCACTCCTTTCATCCTCTTCGCAGTTAGAGGCGTAAAACCTCATCAACCTTCTGAGTGCCCAGTCATTTAAGGACACATTCCCAGCACTGGTGCCATTAGTCAGCCACATGCGGCTCATCATGGCGGCCTTTGAGCAAAGACTGGGAGTGGTGCAGCAGACTACCAAGTTTGAAAATAACACAATAATGGGTCCACACTCAGTTTTTCCTTCTGAAATGTGCACAGCTTTAAAGTTTCAGTGCAAACCTAAAGTTACGGCATGTCTGAGATTCCAGACGAAGTGTTGCTTAACGCTGACCACTCATCTGATGATCAGACACAGTACTTCCTCCTGACACCAAGGAGTCCCTGACCTCTTTGAGAAGACGTTTGTTTTTCCTCCTCACTGCCCTGCGGCTGTGTGCAGTGACTAAATGTTCTCAGCTTTTAGGAAGATTCTTGGACAGAAGCAGCAGCCACTCCTAAACTGTGATTTAATAAGTGATCCAGTTCCTCCATAAGCGGCACTCCTCTGTTAGGGTCATCCTTCCATGTTCAGTTCAGGATGTGGAACTTTCTGGAACTTTACTTTGGGAAAAGGTGTGTTTAATCTAAATCCTTATCCAGCATCATAAGCTCCTTGTGTGACACAGAGCTCATAATGTGACTAATAGAGACTGATGGAAATCTGTTTACCCCAGAATGAGAAGGAGCTCTTGAAGAGTTATGGAAAGTTGACCTTTTTTAGCTTTACATCATGTTCCAATGTTATTCCCTTATCAAAAACAATCCTGGAGTGTTGCTTCAATTCTTTCATGCATGTTTGAGAAATCCTTCAGTGTCCTTTAGATGGAACATGCATCGTTGGAACAAGTCTGAAAGAGATCAGACACTGTGTCTAGGTGAATAAAAGCCCACCTGTAGGTGTTTAATGGAAAAATAACACGGTGTTGCCCTTTACCCCCATATCCAACAACCAACCACCACAGGCCTCCAACTGGACCTTAGCACTGCGAGACATGTTGAAGTAAAATCTCTCCAATGAAATAAAATCAATAAGCAAGCAAAAAAACATGAAGACTGCAACCTTGTTTAGCTGCAGAAATTATATTATGTCTTTTATTCAGCTGAAACAAAAGCTGTTTGTAGCTTTCTCCTGATCGTTTGTTTTAAATGTCATCAGCTGACAGTGTTTGTCATATAAGCCAATAAGATGCTTTTTATTCCATGGTAACCGAAAATAAGTTAAGCCAACAAATAATTCTAACTTGACTACAAAGCACTTTTTGCACAACTTGAAGGTGTTTGGTGAGAAGGTCTCCAGTGTTTGTGGAAAGCATGGCGAACGTGCCTTCTTTAGCGCTTCCCTCTCTGACTCTCCTGTTGCTTCCGTGTGGTTCCAGGTCACGGAGAATGCCACTGTGGGGAGTGCAAATGCCACGCCGGCTTCGTGGGCGACAACTGCAACTGCTCCACAGAGACGTCGCTCTGCTTCTCGGACGACGGGAAGATGTGCAGCGGCCGAGGGAGCTGCGTGTGCGGCCGCTGTCAGTGCACCGAGCCGGGGGCGTTTGGAGAGACCTGCGAGAAATGCCCCACCTGCCCCGACGCCTGCGGCACCAAAAGGTGGAGCTCACACGCACAAAAACAAGATACATACTCAAAATACCTCTATGACATCAGAGACTATTTTGGTCAACAGGAAACGGGAGTGAAGTATTGATGGCAAAGCGCCCATCTGAAATAATTAAGGTCATATTTAACCATCTAGACAGAGCAGACAGAATTTTCCAGTCTTTACACTGAATAACTGCCAGTTACTGAAAGTTGAAATAGTTTTGAACAAAAGCACTCTCTCATCATCACACATCTTCCCCAGAGCAGGTTTAGCAAATAGACATAATTTAGAGAAATTAAAATTATAATAAAAAAAAATTCTAAGAGGAAAAGTGGTAAATACTTACCTGACCTAAAACAGAAGTTTGGTCAGATTTAACTTCAGAGAGAAGAAAAATGTTCTTTTTACTCAGAGAAAATACACTTTTTGTTTTAACTGAATGTTCATTTCATATGCATTTGGTCATTAATATTTGGCCAAAATAATCAATGTGAAATGTGAAATGTTAAAAACATTTGTCCATTCTTTTATCATTATTGTGATGAGTTTTTATCTGTGAACTTTGACCTCCCCCCTTCTTTGCTCCAGGGAGTGTATTGAGTGTCGGCTTTTCAACTCGGGGAGACTCGCTGACAACGAGACCTGCCAGCGCTTGTGCAAGGATAAAACCATAACTGTGGAGAGACTTGGTGTGTAAATACACACACACACACCCCCACATGCATCTTGTACTTCTATCAAACTTTGTATTGATTTCCATTTATTTTAGTACCTGCATTTATGCCTTACCCAGACATTTCCCCTAACCACTATTAACCATTACTAGTATATTCATAACCTTAACCAACACCTTTGAACCTAACTAATAGAACACATTCCAACTGGGGAAAAAAGAGAGAACCAGGAAAATGTCTTCATGTTTTACAAATGACCTGCCTTTGTTGGTGAAGGCAGGTCATTATAGTCCTGTATATGTAGAGTATACAAGTACACACACAAACACACACACGATCTAGGGCCTTGGAAAAACAGTGTTTGTTTTTGCATCTATCGTGGGCAAGTGCATATTTATGGCTGGTTGGTTGGATGACGTTCGTATTTGCCTCTGGCTCTGTTGTTGCCAACCTGTACAATGTTACGTTCACTTTGTGCTTAAGGGCTTGGCACTGAGACTGCAGAGAGTGTGAGAAGATCAAAGCTGCTGCCAAGAGTCACAGACACACCCTGGAAATGGCTAAGGCTTCCCAGAAAACAGTTGCCGCCGCTGCTACCAGCACTGCTTTAAGAGCAACATTTGGTGCGACACAAACTCTGAAGTTGAATGTTTGGTAGATTTTAAACACAGTGGTCAGTCACCAGTCTAACATACTAAAAGTGTTACCATGGAGAAGAATACAGTTGAGAAGGAGGAGAAAAGAAGTAGAGCATGGAATCAAACCGGAACAGAGAGCCATGTACAACATGACCACTTCTAACACTATCGCTAAAATAAACATCTGACAGGTTGCTTTGGCTCACTGACCGTCACTGAGAGGAAACTGACCAGGAAATTCAAAACAATCTGTAAGTGTGTTAATCCACACCTTTCTCAAACAAGAGTGAGATATCAAGCCCTGTTACTGTGACTTTGAACTCTTGAAAGACTCACAGTTGATTGCTTAACGTGAGGCTCAGTGATAGCAACATGTTTTTCGTTCTCATGGACCATTATGAGGTCAGTTGGCCGTCCATGCACGCTCACTTCTAAAGCAAAGAACATAAAACTGTGCTTGTTGCTACAACTCCACTGATTTAGTTTGGTTCTGTTTACAAATTTAAGCATAAATACGGTCAGCGCTTATAGGAAATCTGCATATTGTTGTTCGAGTACCAGCTTATTCCACTTAAGAGTAAGATTAAGGGTACTGTAGTCTCTCTACTATGTACTCCCCCAGAATGCATCTTGATCAGGTGTCCTGATGTCAGCCGCCTCCTTGTCAATGCAGAGGAGCTTCTAGTTCCTGGTGAATGATGGAGCTCCTCATTCTATCTCCAAGGCTGTTAATTCTAACCAACTGTATCTGGGATCTGGAGTTTTTCAGGTGAGGGCTGGGAGGCAGACTTTGGAAGGGAAGTTCTGTATTCACCACAACAGGCCACAACACCCAGACTCCAACAAACAATGCTCCAGTCCATCTATGCATCTCTCAGTCTTGAAGATTTTTGCCCAGTCACGGTTTATCCTTGCTGCTCCAAAACCAATATGGTGACAACTAAATGCTGATTGTTGGGATCTAAAGCCAGCTGGTAACATCACTGCAGCTGCTTCCATCGTTTACTGTCTGTGGTTTCTTCCTAATTTCCAACAGACTTTTAGTGGTTCAGCCTCTAAGTTTAGCTAACGTCTGCCCTCATCGTTGGTCTTTTATTAAGATATTTTTATCCCGAACATCTATGAAGCTGTGCTGTGAGCTCATAGATACATACAATAATAATATGATGACAATGAATAAAATCAGAGCTGTCTGTAATCTGAAGAAGCCTAAGACTAGAGCAACTCAATTCTCAAACGTCCCGGTGACCACCTGGTGTTTGCTGGTTTCTAAAAATGGAAAATTCACATCTTCAAAGGTTTTCACAGCCTTTGCTAAGTACCTTGTTGAAGCACATTTGAGAGTGATTGTTAGTCTGTTGTGAATGGGGGCAAATGTTTAGTATGCTTAATACCAAGCACTGTGACATTTATATCCTGAGCTAATTTGCAATGCGTGTCACCAGATGGACTTTTTACCACACAGATGCATGACTTTATCAACAGCAGAGTAAGGAGTCATACATTACATCATCCTAAAACTACACAGTAAAACAATAAAAAAAGAGAGCAGAATGTGAGCAAAACCAGCAGGAGATGATCATGGCTGGCTGTTACCATGGCTACAAACCTGCTTCCTTTTAAGATGCTCTTTCTTCCTCGGTTTAGAAATGTGCCAGTCAGAAATCTGTTTCCAGTCCTCATGTGAGGAACTCCACATGTTGATGGCTTTCACAGCCTCAACACTTCTTCAGGAGAATTCTAGAAGCCTGTCACAGTCTTTGTTTAGGCCTTTTTTCTCCTCCCAAGTTCAGTCACATGAACAGCACCAGCAGCCATTTGTAGCTCTTCCCAGAGATGGTCTGTTCCATTTAAGTCCAGGTTTTGGCTAGGCCACTCGGATATTCACTGAAGCTTGTGCGTTATCTCATTGGCTTAGTCTGAGGATCATAGCATTCTTAAAGAAAATGTATACATCTGGTTTAAGAAGTATACATTTTTACATATTTTACCCGCTATGCAGACTGGTTGTGCACTTTCTGCTACAAAGATACATCCCCACAACATGATGAGCCACCACCATGCTTTACAATGAGAGATGTTAGGTGACTAGTTCCTGTTTCTTCTCCAGGCATGATGCTTGGAGTTCAGTTCATAATCTTCTATTTTGGTTTCACCAGACCAGAAAACTTTTCTTCTTTTGGACTGTTCAAGATGTTTCAGGAAAGTTTGGCCATGTTAGCATGAAGCTAGAACTGGTGGAGTGTGTTAGCTAAAATCAACCGTCCAGTTTGTTCTCTTAACTTGAAAAGGGAAAACTTGGATTCGTGGTCATCTTCTGACCAAGGCCCTTCTTTATAGATAAACACTTCTGGTTCTAAACTTCTTCCATTTACTAATAATGAAGATCACAACAACCTTCAGGACTTTCAATGGTTCCTTTTTCCATCCTTGTCCAATCTGGTCTCAGATGGCTACAGACAGTTCTTTTCACTTCATTGTTCGGCTGGGTTAGTGGATCTACCCTTTAGTGTTTGAAATAAGACAGAGTGTTAGTGTTAGTATTGTAACTGAGGTTAACAATCCACAAGTCCTGCTGGCTTTCTGACTTCCAATTGGAACACTGTGAATTTGGTGGAGATCCAAATTAAAAAAAACTAAAGTCAATCACTTTTTTTCCCCCTAACTATGAAATATTCCTCTGACCCAGTAATAATTCTCTGTCTTCAGAAGCTTTCAATCCATACAACTCTAGATTAGTTGGAAATCAACTTTAAACATACCACAGATATAGTGTGAGTGTTGCTCAGAGGCAAGAACAAACCTTTGCCGGTGCTGCTTTAGGAGGATAAGGAGGTCTGTGGTGTGTAATCAAGAGGAAGGGTCACTAACCCGAAGCAAACCTTAGAGAAAGAAGATCCAAACAAACCCAGTGACCCGGTCATCTGGGAAAGCAGAGAAGTCCTCAGGAATTCTTTTCAGTTCCTCTTTGTTAAAGTGAGACGGTTTTGGTCATGACCGTTCCGTCCAACTGGAGCTGACTGATGAAGCCGTGTGAGCAAAATGTTGAGGTGCACCGGTTAGGATTTTACCCACTAATACCGCTCTCACACTGGCCTACTCTGATTTTAAAGTTATACATCCACACTTTTGCTTAAGTGTTCATTTAAACCAACAATTAAAACGGCAAACATCGACAATAAAGGCTAAAATGACGTTTTTAGGGGCATAACTAGATCTTGTGATATTAAAATTCTGCAGTATTTCTTGTCTCACAAAGCTCCATCAGCCAAAGCTGTTATTATAAACGCCAGATTAGAAAGGGAGTGCTTTACAACTTGCACTCCGTGTCTAATGAAATAAGAAAGCAAATAGCTCTGGACTTGTTGTCCTGTTGTTTCACAGTCAGCAGACTGGCTAGCAAAACGCGTTTACAGAAACGCCAAAGGAGCCTTCAGAAGTGTTTAGAAAGTGTTTATTTGCAGCAGTTTTGGTTACTCATTAGAAAAAAACATATTGTGACACAGAGACAGAAGAAATGTGATTTTAAGCACCGTGAGAACAACATAGTCAGCTAGCTGTTAGCCACTAACGTTGCTAAATTGGCTATTTAACTTTTAGCTTCCAGAATCTGGCCAAACATGTTAACTTATTAAACTTGAACATGGACAATCTGGTTACAGATTCCATATAATATGGTTTGGAATTTATTAAACTTTTCCAGTTTTATTTCTAATTTGGAAAAATTGTTAAAAGCTCACCTGGTCTGACTCTGATGAACCCAAACTTCTCGTAAGCTGGTTGTATTTTTACACCGTAAGTAGTTTGGAATCCATCAGAATATTAGTTTACAAGCTTCTTCCCATTTTTACACCAGAGTTTATGCTGTAAAACTTTATTTTAAGATTTTCAGTAGCTCTCCAATCATCATTCAGAGCTGATCAACAAGAAGTCTCTGCTCAGCTGACTGGTCTGTTACTGTTTAGTTGGTTTATTATACTTGAGCATGAAATTATAAATTCAGTATCAAATATTTCTTTGCCCTACTTGTGACATGGTTCTCACAAGAGTGAAGTAAGTCTTCAGTCATGGTTCTTTTATTTTTGGAAGGCCTGTTGAAGAGTTACCACACATAATCAGAAAATATTTTCCTGTTGTTATAATTCCATATGAGTCTCTCTTTAGTTGTGCCGTTGATGTGGCTCAGGCTAAAATGAAATGTTTTCTGCAGACGTCAGTCTTTCCCAGGCCTTAAATATCTCCAGCTTTTATCTGATGTGAGATCTCCCCTTTATATTCCTGTGTCCACTTATTAACCAGTATTTTCAGCTTTGATGATCAGAATGTACTGGTATCTTGGGATCATAGGCTTACTGGTTAAACTGTAGTCACCTATTGAATCTCACAAAGCCTATTATTTGCTAAATAGTTAGGTCTCAGTTAGAACAGTCTGCGTTCAGTAGGGCTGTTGTAAAAGTATATTTTAGTAATCGAGTACTCTATAGAATATTTTTACGATTATCTGAGGAATCGGAAATCTCTCTCTCTTTCTCTCTTTCTCTGCCATTCCTACCGTTCGCTCCAAAACCGTGATGACGCCAGAAAAGCTGTCATAGTCCAGCCATTGCACCGCAACAATCCTTATTTGTCGCCCAGACCCTGACAAAACGCCGCACAATTCAACACCATGCTGCTAGTACTTCACAACAACTCATAGGCGTAAATAAGAGCGTTGCCCTCCACAAATAATGATCCGTGCGGAACACGGTGGCTACATAATAAAACATAATTTAACGAAGCTTCCAGGCAGATACATTTTCCTCGAGGAATTTTAATAATCGAGATACTCGAATCATTGGAGGAATCTTTTCAGCCCTAATTCAAGACATCACTACTCTCATCCAGACCCAAAGAAAACCAATCCAAATTAGCAATGCAGACTCTACCAAGCAGCCTTTGATAAACTCCCCATCAGAGAGTAACTTACCATATCTTGCAGTTTTGTGGGATATTACAAATCTGTTCCTAACTGGTGAAAAGTGGAGCTTTGTGAAACATCCTTGTTGCTTTCTCAGTTTAGCTAGCAAGTCCTGGTACACTTGTGTCGGCTCTGAGTCAGTCAAATTCTTGCACGTTTACTCTGTGGCAGTTCAAATTGTAATCCTTAAACACCGCTGTAAGTTCTCCACACAGAAAGCACACAGTTTTGCCGTCAGTTTAAGCAAAGAAGTATTCAGAAGTCTATACTTAGGTAAAAACTCTACAGTTTGTCTTTTCTTAAAGGGACATAAATCAGTTTTTTTGAACTTTACATCATGTTATAATGTTATTCCCTCATCAAAAATATTGCCTTGATTAAGAAATCCTTCAATCTCCATGGCAACCATTCAGCTGTACAAAATGCCTGAATGACCAATTTCCACCTTGGAGATGCATCTTTAGAGTGTCCGCTTCACAAAGAGCCCCTCCTCTTCAACCCTCCTACTCAGCTCCTTCAGACTAGCCGGCAGCAATTAGCAAACACCTGGTGGAGCATCATTATAGGAGCAACACTGGTAAAAACATTGTTAAAGGATTCATAGAGGAGCCATGTTGAGATGACTTCGTGAAGGCAGAGTTTCAGAAAGATCAGGAGTTTCTTAAAGACACGGAGGCCTAATTTCAAGGTGTTAAATTACAAAGTTCAATTTGCTTTAAGTTATATTTAACATATACAGCATTTTTATAACAATTGAAGGTAACATAGTTACTTTATTTTGCTATGCAATGGCACTATGTGCCTGCAAAATATTATTGCCCCTTTAATGTTAGCTGACATATTCAGATACTAACAGCTAATGTCTTGAACACTGTTCTGCACATTTGCTAAAGGGGTTATGTGCACTGGTAACGTTGGTAAAGCAGTACTTGTATTATTGTATCTTGTAGCTCCTACACAAAGTAATGAGATTTACTCCTCTACTACAACTCAGACGGGCCGGTCAAAGGTCGTCAGCGGGCCATGAATTGCCCTGGTCTGGTTTAGAAGATGGATTGAACACTCTTAGTTGTTCAAAGCTTGGCCTATCTATTACATCATGAACAAAGGTGTCAGGTGTCCCACTGCAGACCCTCTCCACCTGTTGCAGCCCCTCTCATTAGGTTAAAAGGTTTCATCCATTCACACTCAGATCCTCCACAGACCTGTATCCCCCCACTGAGCAAACACACCTGCTGCCAGGCTCCGCCCCTCCGTCCTGTATTGTCAGTAAGCCAGTGGGCGGAGCCTGAAAACCTGGCCAGAGCAGAGTGGAGCTGTCTGATGTCCCTGGCCTTGTCCTTCCATTCCTCCCAGTCTCCCAGCGGTGGCTGGATGTGTAAGGGACGTGTCAATGATCCCACATTGGTGGGATCATTGACACGTGAGCTGCGTGGCACTCGGCTGCCTGCCGTTCAGAAACATTCCACTGCGACCCGACGTGGCCCCGCTTCCAAGTATGACGTGTCTCTTTGCATTCCTCGCTACTCCAGCCATCTGAGCGGCCCTAATGGACTCCACATGTACGCTCCGGATACTTTGTGCATGAGATAGAAGAGGGGGGCCGGAGGGAAGGAGGGAGGAGAAATGGCCTCACCCTCCCTCGTGAGGTTTGGGGATAGACTGAGTGAAAACAAGGGCATCCACAAAGTCATCAGGGAAGGAGGGCTTTGTTTGGTAAAGCTGTGACCTCACAAACCATCAAGCAGTGTTCAAGAATCCTCCTTCTCCTTTACTCAACACAAAAGGTCAAAAGAAAATCATAGTTCCTAGTCCTGGCAGCTCTGAATGGATTCAAAAATCTATAAAAAAAAAAAAAATCTATTTAATGCGTTTAATTTGTGTGTCTATGTCTCTACTATTTGTGAGTGCACTTCGTTTCGCTTTACACGTCCACTGGGCCACTGAAGAGGGCCGTCTCATTTCCTGTTTGTATATTTTGAATAATTTTTTAAAATGTTTTTTTTTTTTTTTAATTTAAGAAAAAGCTAAAAAGTTAAGGATGCAGCTCAGAAACCTAAATACTGGTTATGGAAGTTACAAAATGGTATCGACTATTTTTGTTTAAAAATAAACTGATGGAATTTGGATAGAATGAAGTAAATGTTCTGTTTGTTGACACCGTACTGTCCTCTTGTCAGTCACATCATCTAAACGGTCTCTCCAGACAGTTTGAATAGAACACCTAGTTTCTGAATTAAAATTTGTTTCTGAATTCAAAAAATTGGAATTGAATCACTAGACTGAAATATATTTATGTCTCGTGTCCGCAAAGCAGCTAAATAAACCAGAACACTGCTTCTACTAACATTTAACATGAATGAGCCCTTTTTCAGCTTTTTATTTTGATCTTGATGTTTTCAATTGAATTCATTTCCTCTCTGTTTATTATCCTCCATTGCTGTCCAGAAAACAAGGACCCTGCAGCGGTGCTGTGTGTGTATAAGACGGAGAACGACTGTGTGATGAAGTTCACGTACATGGAGCACGCCAGCGGGCGCTCCATCCTCACCGCGATCCAGGAGCCGGGTCGGTGTTTCACTTCGGTCAACTAAAACTGTTTTGGGTTTTCTGTCCCTCTTAAATGTTTCAGATCAACAGTTAGTTCTAGAACGAGACTGCAATAACCCGAGTGAATATGGAAAGCAGTTTTCAAATCAAGATTTTATTTCTTAAGGGATGAGAAGTTTACCGAACCAACCTGATTGTATGTGAAAATATTATTTTAGTTTCTGATTGTTCCACCATTTGCCTACTTCATGTTGTCTGGCAGGGTCTACTTAAAAAAAAAAAAAATTCCTGCTACAGACAAGGCTGCTATCTACAGAAGAGGATTAGGGCCACTAGGAGTTTAGGAGTGGAGAGCTGATGTAGAACAGCTGCTTCAGGTCAGGTTGAAACTCAGAGTTTCTTCTAAAACAAACCTGCCAGCAGTTAAAAGTATGTTACCATGGTAATGTATTCAGATTTTTCAGCCTATCATGAATCTAAACCTGACATCTTGTATTTCTTTGTAACCTGTTTGACTGGACGACTCCTGGCACAGAGTGTGGAGGTGGTCCGTCTGCTTTAACGGTCCTACTGGCTGTGGTGGGCACCATCTTACTGGTGGGAGTGGTTCTGCTGGCCACCTGGAAGCTGGTCATCACCATACACGACCGGAGAGAGTTCGCTCGCTTCCAGAGTGCTCGGGTCCGCGCCCGGTACCTCATGGTAAGGAAGACATCTCTGGTCTTTTCTACCAGTTAGCTTTAGCTAACATGAACTGCTTTCTGACCGTTGTGTTGGTGGCACCTAGCAGCCAAACAGTCCCTACCATCCGGATGTTCATGTTCCAGTTACAGTAGAGTCAACATCCTGAACTTAGTGTTTAAAGCTGCAGTATGTAACTTCTACGGATTTGATCAAAATGTCACCATGTTGTGGCAGTTTGCTATGAGACAGAAAATCAGTGTTAGAAAACTGTTTACCCACAGTCATCAGCGGCCATGCTAAGTAACCTTAGCATTCATAGCAGGCTATGTTGTAGTGAACCAGCTGTAATGTAGCAGAGAGAAAGGAGGAGGTTGTGAGCAGCGTGTATACAAAGGTGATTGACAGCACTAAAACCCTCCTGCTGCCTCTGAATTGGTTTGTTTCTGACTGGCGTATTTTTGCAGTTAGCACTGGGAGAAGGCCGAGGAGTTTGGTTTTCTTCACAGATTGTCTCATATTATCCTGTCACTTCATAATGTTAATTTTATTCACTTTTATTTTTATGCAGGAATCGCAATTATTGATCTTTCTTTGTACTTGGTGTATTGTATTATTCGTTGCCTTTTTTTTTTTTTCAGGCGTCCAACCCTCTGTACAAGGACCCCATCACCACTCACTTTGCAGAAATTGAAACGTTCGAGAAGTCTTTTAACGGCGGGGTCCACTGATCCCTCTGCACGGGGCACGGCAGGACCGGTCCAACACACAGACCCCTGAATGATGGAGGACAGCAGACTGAACACACCCCTCCCTCCCTTCCTCCGTCTTCTCTCCGCCCATCCACACTGATGACAAACGATTCAAACGAACCCAGAAGACGTTTGTTTGAATTTCTGTTACTGAGGAGATTCAAACGGACGATTAAACTCAGATTGTGGAGCAGACTCAAACTGTGGATGTGCAGCTTACACAAGATAAACTCCTAACTCCAACCACATAGAGCAGCATGTACTGAACAGGATATTGGCTTATATTTCCATATTTTCAGAAATACTAAAGACACATTTGAGAAATGAGCTCTTCACTCAGCAGGACTCTGATTTGCAGCATATTACTAGCTTATATTTCTAAAGAAGGTTGTAATGATCATTTGATACTACTAATATTTACTAAGCAGCAGATGTCTTACCTTTATTTTGCACATATGGTGTTAAAATGTAATTCTGATGTGTTTGGGTTGATTACATAATGCAGTTGCACTCTCTTCTGTTAATCTGAATAGCAGGGCATTAACAAACTAATACCTGGACATGAACAGACTGCACTTGTGTCACTCTGTATTGTCTTGTGTTGTCGATGGGAACCAAACTGCCACACCTCGAGTTCAAAGAGAAGCTCTAATCAGAATTTAGCTCCCGGTTTTCATAAAGCTTGACCTGCCGACACCAGTTTGACTGATTCTGGGTTCCCCTTAAAAACTAAAATACACAAAGATTTACGATGATCATTGAACGTATTTTCCTTTTGCCTTCCTGTTGTGATCATGTCGTCTACAAATGAGGAGCAGAGGTGATGGCCAGTGAGAGAGCTGATGTTTTAAACTGGCTGTGATGTCTGGTGTTAGCCATTCACCAGTTAGAATGAAAAGTGAAACCAGAGCACTGTTGCTGTGCTCCACTTAGCCTTCCTGTTACTTACTGACGTCTTGTTCTGTTTCAACACATCCTGTAAAACATCTCCTCGCCTCTTCTGACTTTAGTTTGAGCGTTCTTCACTCAGTACAGGACCCAGTACGGTCGATCTGAAGTCCAACTGTCGACTCGCGGTCACATGGTTTCAAAACGTTCTTTTTCACACACACCCTTCAAAGTCCACAGGCCGCACCGAGCCAAGTGAAACCCCTCCCTCTGTAGGATGGTGAACACAGCGATCACATCAGAGAGGATTTACTATTACAAGTTCACAAGTTCTGAAAAAATAATGACTGATGAGCTGCAGTATTTTTATTTTGCATGTTAATGGGAAGAAAAGAAAGATGGGACTTTCACCCATGGTTACGTGTTTATGTTCTTCCTCAAAGCCTCGGACAATTGCTCCTCAAAATGATCCATCCTGCTCTCTGGCTGATAAAGCAGCTTCTGGGAGTTGAAGTTGACAACATTGCTCTCCCAGTGCCTTTCTGCGTAAATAACATCAAAATTCTGCTCTGTCAAACAATAGTTTTGCCTGCAGAATGCGGTGAAAGTTTGCCAGGGGGGTTGTGACAAGGAG
Source organism: Girardinus metallicus (assembly GCA_903067095.1). Classification (NCBI taxonomy): domain Eukaryota; kingdom Metazoa; phylum Chordata; class Actinopteri; order Cyprinodontiformes; family Poeciliidae; genus Girardinus; species Girardinus metallicus. The sequence goes on along the minus strand of CAEGAE010061070.1, from coordinate 51,817 downwards.
GGGTGGACGACATCAGACTGAGAACAAAATGAAGCTATTATTGTCACACAATGGCGACAACAAGACCTATTGGCCCTACCACACAGAACCTTTAAGAACAACCGGAGAGTGTTCTCCTTATGGCGACATGGAAGTGTTTACTTCTAGCATCTTTACAGATGGGGGCAAATATGGGATTTTTGAAGTTCTAATGACTGGTCACAGGTTAGCCTGGCGATTCTGGTCACAAGATGAATTCTTGGTGCGTTTCTAGGTCAGAGCAACCTTTTTGTGGTTACTGAAAGCTCTATTATTTTTAAAAGTTGAGTCATTCCTAGTTGATTAAGTGTGAGAACCGTTCTTCTTTCAGTCCTGTTGTTACCCGTCTACTTAGAAGCTAGGGAAGGTTTGGATTCTCTCATGAATTATTGACACAAATTGCAATCAAGACCCTTTGCAGAATGATATTAGCAAATTACAGTGGACAAAGTGCCTTGGAATGATTGGCTTCAAGTCTTGAATGCATTTCTCTTGTCTCTAATTGACCATCCTACAAAGAGTCCTTCTGCTTGCAGATGGTGTGCGAGTCAGAACTTGCACATATTGTCAGGATAAAACCTTTACTTTGCCCAGGGAATCCTCTATTGCAACAGGAGCCTAAGATTCTAAATGACTCACAGTGAGAAACACAGCCAAGAAAACAAATTAGGTACCTAGTTAATCCAAAAGGAATGCTTTGATTTGGTTGTAATTGGGTCACCATGTAGACCAGCGCCAGGCCATGTTAATGATTTAGTATCTAAGGAGCTGAAATGACTAAACTGAATGCAACAAGATGTAAATGGTTCCAATAAGAGTTGACTTGTCATGTTACAGGAGGTTCCAAAACGTCAGTCAAAACAGTGAGTGGAGGTATTGCTGTTGAAACACATTTGACAGCAATACCAGCACCATTAGGTTTGGTACGGGACCCAGTTGGGGTTTGGTGTGTTGGTTGTCACAGAGGAAGCAGTGGGTGTGTTTGGGACACAAGTATCATCTTCCACTGTGATGTAAAGGTTCAGCCTAGCAACTGAGCTTCATGTCAGTTTAAACTCTGAAATACTTTCAAAGAAAATTATCATTTCAATTCACCCTGTCACTATATTGTTTGCCGTAATAGCAGAGATCATATGTAGCTGCATTTCCATTACAAATTTGTTAATGTTCTGCTAATGTTGGAAAAAACACAATTTTGCAATTGTGGTGTTTTAGTTAAATAAGAAATTAAAATCACACGTGAATAAGCTTGTTCACGTATTAAGTCATTATAAATCATGGCAGCGAGAGACGTTAACAGTTAAGATATATTCATAATTCAGCCATGGCCTAAAGCTCATCATCTGTCAGCCAATCAGAGGAGACCTCGGTGTCTTATTCAGGCGCTGGAGCGACAAGCTACTTGGGAGCAGCTATGCATGTCAGCTGCACATTGTCCAAAAAAAAACAGTCATCCTCCTACCACTTCCTGTTTGTTGTTTTTGCCAGTAGTTGCATGCGATTGTTGATTACGTGACCAGAGCCAAAACAACCACCTCATCCAACTCAAAAAATGAGAGGATTTTTCTGAACTTTCCTTGTTTCCATTAAGCCAATTTATTTTTGTAATTTTAATTTGTACAGTTTTCTGGTTAATGGAAACGCTGCCAGGGACCGTCACTGATTTGCTGTTTAAACCTGTTAACAGTTGTTGTTTTGTACTTTTTGGATAGAAGAAGATTAATATGTAGTTAATTGGTTGAATAGATCCAGATGTTGTTCATGATTTTTGGGGGGGATAAAGACGAGCTTTGTTTGCAGTCCTGAATGCAGAGGTGACTCAATGTTTGAACCATTATGTTCAAACATTGAACATAATGTTCTACGTTCAATGTTTTGACAGCATATGTCTATGCTGTCATCTGTTATATGAATACCACACTTCCTCCTTTTAGTAAATGTATTTCCAGTGAAGAAACGACATATCACCAGCCTTTTGAACGATAAAGGACGTGGTGTTGGTGCTGAACTTGTACAGCTAGCTGGGTGTCGATAGCTGTGTTTCCATTACAAATATGCACAAAACCTTGTCGATAATATGCTAATGCTGAAACACATTCAAAATCACGTGAAAAGTCATCACAAAACACCCAGCACCATCATCCTCCTGCCACTTCTTGTCGTCTCCTTTGATGTTTCTGCCAGTAGTAACGTCCTGATGTTGATCATGTGACTAGTGCCAAATGAAAAAAGTGTTCCCATTGCAGTTTTCAAATTACATCTATATGGCCAAAAACAACCTGATCATAGCTCTTTTGTTTTTTTAATCTCCCATATCTCCATTAAGCAAATGTATTTTCATAATTCCAATTTGCACAATTTATACGTTCAATGGAAACACAGCTGTTGTGTGGGAGGGGGCTTGTAAATATTACTTGAGGGTGCCAAATGAATGGCTGTGTGTTTTTTATTAAGAGTTTGCCTCCTGGAACAGAAATGTTCTTCCTGCAGGGTCCTTGAAGACACGACCACACTCCATGTTGATGTAACAATAAATGGCTCAGTTCAAACACTTTTGTCTTCCGGTTCACATGTTAGAGGTATGAGCTTCATTTTCCTCACACTTCATATTTGTGCAGCTCTATTAAAACACATATGGGTTTATGGTTGTAATGTGATAAAATGTGAAATATCTTAATTCATTCCATTAAGTCCAAAATTATTTCCACCGCTGGCAGATTTAGTCAAAATTATCTTCACTCGACTGAAATGAGAGGCTGAATTTGAAACCCTGCACACTGCGCTGTTGGTTTAGAGAGACTTGGTACCAGAGGAGGGCGGCTTTAATCGTCCATCTAGACAGCGATGTGCTGATGAGGAAGAGGAGGAGTGACAGCCAGTTCAGAAAGAGTTGACCGAGGCAGAAAGCGGTTTGGCAGTGGGAAATTTGTTGGAAGCCAATAACTGCAGCACAGAGCAGAATCTGACCTCATTAACACCATCAATATTTTAATGATCTGTCAGCACAGAGCTTAGGGGAAGGACACAACATGACTCTAGACAAAGACGCTAACAATATGGAGCATGTAGGAGGAGGTTGTTATTAATCTCCATGCATTTCATTTCTCTCAAAACTTTTTCAGTTGTAATCAATTCCCTCTTTAGTTCCCATTTAAATCATGAGCTCAAACACAAACTGTAGATGAGCTGATGCAGCCTGGGGCTTGATTTAACTAGATCACAGACATCAATGGTTCCTGGAGCCTTTTATTAATAAAACAAAATTAATTTATTGTAAACTACTTTGAGTTATTATTGCCTTTTCCTTTATCAGGATGACCTGTGTTCTTTCTACAGAGGGAAGTAGAAACAATACACACACTCTACTGAACCTCCTTGTTTCCATCCTCCTCTGTGTGTATGAGTTATTGCAATGTTCTGCCAGCTGACATCACACTCCCGGTTTCCTGTCTTGCTTGCTAAGATATATATTTTTTTATTTTTCAGTTCCTTTTTTTTATTGTAAAACTTCCCGCGGCCTGTTTTCTGCTCACAGCACTTGTCACCCTGCCGAGACCAGGGAGGAGGAGTAAGAGAGTAGAAACGCCCTCTTAGAATACTAAAGTTTTTACATAATAGCAAACGGAGAAAAAGGTCAGTAAAAATGTCAATTTTAACAAAATGAAGCACACTTGAAATATTAAACTGTAATACCTCTAAAAAGTCAAAATCATGAATAGAAGAATTAACTCAACTGTATGAAAATTAATACAGATCCAAGGATGTTATGAGTTTAAAAAGGATTTGACAGTCAGTTCAGAATCAAATGCTCAAATACTGAATCATAAATAATCATCATCAGCCCCATTAAAGCAGGAGTTTATGTCAATGTTCTGCTGCAGTGGTGACTGTTGATCAATGCCAGAGAGGGAACTCATCAGCAGTGGCAGATTGTCACTGCCTGACAATCTGGCAAGAGTTACAAGGCTATTTCCAAACAACCAGACGTCCATTATTGTGAAACATTATTTACAAGAGGAAACCGAAACAGAAGTGTGTCCCTGCAAACCAATGTTATCATACTTAACTAAAACTATCTGAATTAGACGAACGGTTACAAGGAAATAAAACTAAATTATAATGAAAAATTCAGAACTATTAACTGTGCTTCAAAGTACAGGTCTCCTGCTACCGTCAGTCATGGTAGTGGAAGGTTGATGATTTGGACGGTGTTGCAGCCGCATAACCTTGACCTTTCAGTCATTATAGTTAACCATAATGACTAAGGTCATCTGTCTGATTTCAGGACCTGCTACAGAGCAGCTAATGCTTATTGTTCTCTGATGGGTAAAACCTCAGACGAGACCAACTTTCACCAAAACCAAAGGTGTCTTCTTCTTCTTCTGGTCTCAGTTTCAAATCAGCGAGCAAGTTTACCAAACTGCCAAGGTGCTGTAGCCCAAATCATTACCTTTTCACCTCTGTGCTTCATAGTCTGCCTGAGATGATTGGGATGAATCTTTGTCTTTGCTTCACACTTAGACAAACTGCTGGCCAATTTGTCCAAACATGTTTGCCACAAAAATCCTGTTCCAGGCTCTGGTCCAATAGTCTGTTTTTCTAGCTAATTAGATTCAACTGATTCTTACGTAAAACAACCTGGCATATAGAAGAGTCACCAGTGAGACAAGAAAGTGCAAAGAAAGCAGCTTTGGTGTTCAAATTTAACAAAGGAAACAATGCTCCATCTAAGTAAACCTAATGGGGTTTTCTCTGTTCATTGGCAAAGAGGAGATAAACACAAGTTACCCACAATTATTACAGAGAAATACACACCATTCTACTTTTTTTTTAAATACAAAGTAATAAGAATGCTAACTGAAGGGGCTACTATAAGAGATGGAGCTCATTTTTTCTTTTTTTGTGTTTTTGCAGTTCAGGTCAGATCCAACACAAAGCTCAGTGAACAGTTTAAAGCAGCACTCTAAACTGTTTTCAGCTCCTGTGGAGGAACAGTAACGTTACTGTCCACCTGATCTGAGGCCACAGCCCACAGGGTTCCACACAGGCTATGTGTTTATTTAAGCCACCAGGAAGCTGTGCTGTTTGAACTTTGCCAGAAGCAGCACTGCTGTGGGGAATGGAAGAGAAGAGAGCTCTGATTGGTCGGTGGGAACCTTTTCAAAAGCTCAGTCTGCCAGCTGCTTGTTGCAGACAGGATGGTGTGATGTGACAGCAATAGATTCCACTGGTTTTCATTTATACTGATTGAACTGATTTGTGTGCATGTATTTGATACCTTGTAAGGACCTTTTTTCTAACACATATGTTGTGGGGACCAACTGCTCTTTATGGGTCCCAAACCCTCAACCCCTTGAGAAGTAGAGCTGTTTTGGGTCTGGCGTTAGGTTTAGCAATAAAGTGTGAATTGGGTTTAGGGTTAGGTGTGTACTGGTAAGGTTTAAGGTAAAAGTCAGGGTTAGGCTAAAAAAATGAATGGAAGTCAATGCAAAGTTCCTGTGAAGATATAAAGACATACTATGTGTTGGTATGTGTGTGTTTCAGTAACTTTGGAAGATGTTCCAACATTCAGGGTGGCCACTTCTGGCAATAATGTCATAGCCCCCACTATTCAGTCATCTGCTGCCCCCTAGTGGCTGTGGTGGGCGCTAAGTAGGGTCACTAATGTATGTGATTCTTCACTGGGAAACTGTATAATATTATTGCTGCTCTCCACTATGTTTGTGTTTCCTGTCAGGTTGTTACTGTAAATAAGAACATTTACTGTAGGAAAAACATGAGACACTTTAAGGTCAGCTGTGGCTACAAACCAGCAGCTTGCCACCATCGGTGTGTGAATGGGAATAACTGGATGTAGTGTGTAGCGCCTTGGAGACCTCTGAACCTGATAAAGTTCTAAGCAAGTACAGCTGATTTAACATTTACTTGATTGTAATATAAAATGGAACTGTGAGCATGGAAAATACATAATAGCGCCCCCTTAACAAATAACTGGCAAAGCATGATCTCTGCTGGAGAACTGGAGATAGAACTATCAGTGTAGTCTTTTGGATCGGCTGCATTATGTTAGCTAAACAGCCTCACACCACCCCACCTTCCTCGTGTTCAACTTGAAGCTCTGTACCGGTTACTGGTCCATCCATTTGGTCCGTCTTGAGTCACTTTATTTCATAAATCAAACCTTTGAAAAACTGTCTTCAGGTATTTCTTGGCCCTCTGTTGACACTTCAGGTAATGTCCAGTTCAGTAACTGAACAAGGCATGACACCAACACGGTATTTTAGCAGTAGCTAATCCTAAAGCACTAAACCAATCTGGTATTTAGCAACAGCTAATGCTAAAGTGCTACAACAACATAGTATTTAGCAGTAGCTAATGCTAAAGTACTAAACCAACCCAGTATTTAGCAACAACTAAAGAACATCTTTAATTTGTTTCATGTCTTTCTGTTGTAATTTTGGTATAATGTATCAGTAATCGGATAGACAGTCATTTGGTCTTTTTGATATACATCATCATTTTGGGCTTCTTTTAGATACCATTTTGTGTATGTCTTGAGTCCTGCAAGTGGGAAATAGTAGTAGTAATAATAATAAACAAAGAACGTTTATTTCATAGTATTGTTAATTTAGAAAACCAATAAGACTTCTTCTTCATTCCATCAGATGAGGTAACCATCAGTATAAATATAGCAACAGAGTGACATCAGTGAAGAGGAGCAGCGGGAAAGTCGTAGGTATGGTTCTGTGGGCCGGCCGATGGATCAAAAGCAACATATTGTAACTGGAATCCACCGGCTGTTACTGAAGCATCAGAGAGGAACTTCAGGGTCATCACGTTTCCTGAAACACAGCAGAGACCAGTCTGACCAGCGATTTGAAACTTCAGCCAGTCAAATCTATACTTAACCTGAAACGATTGTGTATCTATATCGTCTCTTGCCATCTTGCCCATGGGAAATTCCTAAGTTTGAAAAGTCGAATATTTGCTAGAAGAAAACTTAAATTTTTAGATTCATCTCAGAAATTTTCTATAAAAATTACTTGGAAATCTCCAAGGTTTTTCTACAAAGCTTCTGATATTGATCTAAAAACTCAGAAGAATTTAAACTTTTACAACTCTAGAAAATTACTGAGATTTTTTGGAGGAAATTTATCTTGTCATTTTTTGTTTCTATTATGGCCCTAGTACGCCATCGTAGCAATTTTAATGTCAAAGGAAACCAGATCATTTTTGTTTGCTTTTTTCCTGTTTCTACAACTCTAGAGGGAGCAAAGAACAAACCTGAGACTGACAATCCAGTGTGGCACATGAAACTTTACTAACTTGTGCCATATGAGGAACCTAAGAAAAGGTTTATTGGAAAATATTTAAAATTGTAATATCATTAAACAAACAACTTAGACAAACATGTGTGTTGAGTTCTAATATCCACCCAACATTTTAATCAAATAGAAAAACTACATTTAAATACTGTTATGTTAATATTTCAATTAATCAATCATTCAAATTTTATTTGTGTATATATAAATACAGATTCGTTTTTGGCAGAATTTCTTTTCGTTTTCCCATTCAGGGTATTTTAGGTCTGTATACATATCTTTGTAAATCTGTTTGCTAGTAAGTATTTAAATTTTTTTCCCCTCTTTTATTGTATTTAATTTCATTATACATGTTGTTTCACACCATAAAAACTCTGGTAATCGCAGGTTAGGCCAGTTTACTCTTGCAACAAAAAATTGATTTATCCATAAACAGATAAAAAATAACTGTGGGTGACCTGCTGCTGCTGGCTATTTTTATAACCACAGGAGTCTAAATACATTTGCAGATGATAAAACAGTGACAAAAAGGGAAAAAGAAATCACACCATCAAGAAAACTTTAACAGGTTCTCTGCAACCTTTCTTCTCAATCGAAGGTGATTCAATTGAGAAGAATTCGGCTGTAAGTGTCACAATTTCGTTCATTTAATGAGAAAAACATCATGGAAATGAACCAGCAGTCACACAAATACTTCAGATTAACCAGAGTTCAAACTGTTTCCTGTCATATATAAATGATGGCAGCTCACCTGTGCTGATGATGTCATCCGGTAAATTGTCACCACAGAACCTGGAGAACGGTATAAGAAAATTTATGAAAGTAAAGACAGAAATGCCACTGTAGAACAAGAATTTATGTTTTTTTACATGTAATATCTGAATATTGTGTCGAGCATTTGTGTTCAGTAAAACTACCTTTCACTGGCAGATCATTTCACTTGTAACAAGACATTTTTCCCTTGTTAGAAGAGAAAAGATCTGCCAGTGAAACTAGTACTTTGAATGAATATTGTTGTATTAAACTTAAGCTCCCATATCTTGCTGAAAAGTTATGTGTAAGTTAGTTTTGTCTTATTTCAACTGTACTGAGATGTTTGCATCATAGACCAAAAATACTTGGTTTTGGCAGTGTGATGATTTTTCCCGTTTCCACACAGGTTAACCCATAAACTACTGATGCGCAGCACGGACTGACACTCACTTCCCAGCGAAGCCGGACACATCGTCGTAGCTGTCGTACACCTCCAGGTAATCTGCCAAGCAGGCCGTGTCTTCCTCCACGTCCAGCTCCAGGAAGTGGAGGCGAATCCTCTGACCCAGGCGCACTCGGATGTGCCAGTAGCAGATCAGCTCGTCCTGGTATTCCTCAGGGAAACCGGGCGACTGAATGATCTTCTGCTGCTCAGTCAAAACGCCGCCACACTCCTTGGCTGTCGGGAACATGGGAGACTCGATGAAATTACTAAAGACCATCTTTAGTAGTTTCGCTGCAAATGGGATCTTTCGTTATGTAGCTTTTTCCTGAGAAAGTTTATCACTTTGCCTGTGATAAACTTGTACACGCTTGTGTTGGGACTGTTTCTTTGCAATATAGAGAAATATTCTCGGTTACTGAGAAACAATTGCTTTCCTGGAGGCGTGGATTCTGTTTAAGTTTAAAATTTTATCTAACAATTGCTAACGTTTGCCCATAACGTATGTAATGCACCACTTAGACTCTATGAATTAAGCTTACCAGATATTACCTGCGCTGTGAACAACCATTCTCCATTACAAAGAGAGAAGTTGATTCAACATATGGAAGTATGGTCAACACAGTCTAGGCTTTTTCACTTTCATTGCTGCCTTTGCTAAAACGACAGGCAGACTACAATTTACGTCATTGTTCACAACTTCATCTGTTCACTGATTGGCCTGGATGAATTTCTACTGGATGAATCCAAGTGAATGAGAGAAAGCCCAGACTGTCTGTGAAGTGAGATTTGAATTGATGTCAGGAAATGCACTTCAGGTGAGAATAAGAGCTGCAATAGCTGAGTTTCACCACCAGAGAGCGCCTTTGATTAAGAAGAATGAATGCAGATCTAGTGTGGTAGGGTTAAGGAAGTTTTATTCAGTTACTTCTTTATTTTTCACTTAGTTTTTCTCAGACATGATGTCATTTCCACATTTTGAATAGCCTTAAAAAGCCAAGCCTCTTTAAGAAATTATTCCAACAATCTGCATGATTTGGGAAATAAAATAAAAGTCTCATATCAGATTTTTGATGTGTTTTTCTTCAGTCTTTATTAAACTGAAGTATTTTTGCTCATTTTTCAAACTTCTTTACCTTTAAAAGTGATTAAAACTCTAAACAGCCCAGAGTCAGCACACAGTCAGCTGACAGAAGGCCCTGACTCTGATGAGACAAGCTCTGGACTTTTCTGAAAAGCAGCAAAAGCTTAAATCTGTAATTAGATTGCAATTTCAAATTCTTTTCTTAAACTTTCTTTTAAGTTTGAAAGCTTTCAGCAAAATGTAGAAAAATATCTGAGTAACACAGAAAAGCTCAAGACCTGAGCAGCAGTGATGTCCAAGTAGGGCCTTCAGTCAGCAGGCAAAGAGTAAAAATGTGAGTTAAAAGCTCCATTTTCTCCCCTTTTTTAACTAAATATAATTTTTTTGCAACTGTAACTTCCTGTATAATGAGAATTAAGTAAAATTAACATTTATTGGAACGTTGCAAAATATGAATGTTCTTGCTGAACATAATGATTCTGTAAATATATTTTTGAATGTCAAAATATAAATATCAAATACCCATGTGCAAGTGTTGTGTGCATTAATAGCATTTTTAGTGCTATTTGTAACATAGAGTGAAGAAAGGAAATCAAAATGTAACTGGTGAAGTAATAAAGTATACATGAAAAGCATCTCGTGCTTTTGGTAGAATCCAATATAATTTATTATAAATAATAATAAATAAATTATTCCCTATGGGCTCTTGAAGGTAAATTCATTCTTATTAAAGGTATTTTCTTTACCGCTATGCATATACTTTTATATTGTTTCATTAATTGCACTTGGATGTTTTAACAGTGATTGTCTCTTTGTGGAGTGTGCCATTGTTTCCTAGTTCATCCTCCAAGTGTCACCAATCAGCCAACAACTATAAAATCTTCCATTGTTGTGGACTTGGCTGTGGAAACGTCCATTCTCAGTAAAGCACAGACAGAGCCCAACTTGTGTGAAAAAGAGCCAACTCTGCTGCACATCATCAGCAGTGATCATTGCAAACCAAAGGAAAAGCGATTTCTTGCTGTCGGCCATGTTGGTAGGATCACTGGTTTTAGGTTTGTTTCATCGTGTCAGGGGATTGATGGCTACCTTGTCACTGATCGCTCCATGAAAACCTGTTTTATATCAATTTGTGTGAATGTAAACCTGAATTGAGATTCTGAGAATTTGCTACAAGCACTTATTGAAACTGACTGGGTGAATATGAGCTTCTGTAAGCACTGACGGTTTGGCTTGCGTCCTGTTTAGGGTGTGGAGGCTTTAAAAATGATTATGTGTGACTTCCAGTCAGGACTTGCTCAGCTGCCGCTCTGGCATCTTATCCAGCTGCATTTTTTTACCCTCCTTTGCTGGTTTATTCTTGGTCTGAATCACAGTGGGAGTCAGTTTGGGGTTTGAGTCATGATATTCTTCTTCATGTTGTCTTTATCACCTCCTTTACATCTGACTTGCGTCTAGAGTGATGACAACTTCCTGTGGTGACTGTTTATGACGTAGGAGTTTCCATCACTGAGACTTTGAAGTTGCTCAGGTAGTAAAAGCATTAACATCTCTAAATCTCCCCCATTCATCTTTAAACATGCAGTATGTAACTTTTATGTGAAAAAATAAAAGATTTTTACATAAAACTGTCAGTTTGTTATGACAGTATGAGACGGATAGATCAAGATCAAAGTCAAGTTCCTCTGCCAAACCGCAGGAACACACCACCTGTCAGAAACAACCAATCAGAGCCAGGAGGAGCGCTGTCAATCATGATTGTGTATGCGCTGCTCACACCCTTGCTCTCTGCTACTCTGCAGCTTACAGAGCCTGCCATGAATCCTCATGCTAGCTAGTATAGCCAGCAATGATGGCAGACAAACAGCTTTACTGGAACGGTAAGCTGTTTCTCTGCCATTACTGCACTGAGTTTCCTATTCAGTTTAATCAGTTAAATTCAGTTTCAACCCAAATAGAAATTATTTTTTTAACACATATCGTTCAACTAAAATACAATTAAGAATCTATGGCACTACTTTAACATTAATGTTGACAGATGGTCTTCCACAGAATAGCGTGTACATGAGCATGATTTACAGAGATAAGCCCTTCCTCCTGGCTCTGATTGGTTGTTTTTGGTCTGGAGCTGTGGATTTCTTCAGACAGCAATAGCAGCTCAGGGTGGAGGTGGGGGAGATTGATGTTTTCACAGATGATCTGTCTAATACTATAATGACATGCCATGTTTTGGAAAATATGTAAAAAAAAACAATTTTTTATAAAAGTTACATGAAGCAGATTTACACTAAAATGCAATCCATATGTTGATGTCAAAATTAGCTTCATGTGAAAGAGAGACACGATGTTTCTTTTTCCTCAAGCTAAACGTTTACGGCCTCAGCATGCAGGATGCCTTCCTGGAACATTTGTGATTTAGGTTATTAAGGTGTCCTTCTAATGAGTAGCTCATTAGAACAACATTTATTTATTCCTGCAGTGCAGCAACAACACAAATAGGCTGTTGACCTTAATGAAACCATTGTGTTGCACTCAGGTTGTCCTGATAACCTCACCCATCTCTTCACCTTCTACACGATGAAGCGGGAGGAAATAATGGAGTTTTTTTTTTCCTTTATAAAGTCTGAACGTTTGTGTTGTGCAATCGTCAGCAGTGCTGAGTCAGAACTCTGTAGATGCACATTTCATAGCAGTTACAGCTGCAGATGTTTTAGATTTATGTTTCCGACACCTTCACACACCTAGGACTAAAGAATTTGCTCTTTTTTGTAAAATAGCTCAAGTTATTTGACTTTGGGGAGAAAATCCTTCACTTCATCTTAAACACAGTGGTGGTAGCATCATGCTCTGGGGAGTGTTTTCTTTAGTACTGACAGTGAAGCTAGTTAATATGAAGATGGATGGAGTTAAAATACAGGGGAGGGAGGCATGTGGTGTTCAGTTATGTGACAGTGATGCAGCAAAGGATTATGGGTGTTTGACTAAAGCAGAGAATCAATTGAAGGTGGTGTGGTCGCTTTACATGGTGTCGTAAGTGGATGACATTATAGATGATACAATAGATATAAATATCGGTCTTCGGCTGCAGCAGCAGTATAAAAATCTTTATGTCGATATCGATCCAAATCTTCAGAAGGGTACGTTTCTGGTGGAAGTTTCAAAAGATATCTGTTTCCAGGTTGACTTCGTTTCAGTAATTTTGATGCTCTGATTCTTTCAAACATCTCTTTTTAGATGCTGTTTAGAAATTAACTTTGAATGCCATCGACATGTGTGTGTTCTCCTTTCAAACTTCAGCATCACACTTACAAATGAGTTTGGCTTCAAAGGATTTCAAATCCATTTTAGAGCCTAATTTTGGGTTTTAAAAATACACGTAGTTAAAAAAACTGCTACGGTAAAAAAAAAGAAAAAAAAAGTCTCCTTTCAGCATTGTTAAAATTATGATTAAAGTAAAGGCTTTACTCACATTTTGGGTTGTAGCAGTAAACATCCCATTTCTCACTCTTGTTCAGCCTGTATCCGTAGTCAACAATGCCGACTCTTCCAAAGCCGCAGTTGACCCCGGCCTTGACGATGGGATAGCCAACACGTCCTCTGTCGAACCAGCCGGCAGCACACACATGGAAACCTGCAAGCGAGAAGAAGCACCAGGTTCTGTTTAGCAGCACCACTGGTCACACACTCAGAGCTGACCGTCCAGAGCTTTCTTTCAGAACCGCCAGCAACACGGCCTGGTTTGACAAACAGTTTGTGAAAGTCTTTTGGAAAGCACCTGAAGATTTATTTGTTCTTCTTTATGGAGACTCCAGGGGTTTAGATCACAATCAGTAATCAGCTATAAAACTGACCTCCTGCAAGGAAACCTTGAACTGTAGCCACTGACAAGCAGGCAACCAGAGGATTTTACCTGCACTCTGAAAAGCTGCTGGTTTTTGCTAACCCAGCTGTACGTCAGCCAGGATTTGAACCTCAGATCATTTTGCTATAAGAAAAACAGTCCTACACCTAAAATAGACATTTTTTTGTCTTCTGCATATTCCGTTTCTCTAATGCACATGTATTATGTACCACAACTCTTACCAATATCACACAGTCATATTGTGTGATATGACTGCACATGTTCTCTTCAGTGAGAGAACATGTGCAGCTTTAAGTAAGCAACGCTCCAGCATCACTTTTGATCATATTAGCCAACACTCTTATTGTCACTGATGAAGGTTCAACTGCATCGGACATAAATCATATTCAGTAAATTTGAATACACATCAGATTAAAGGTGTTCTTTAAAAATAATAACCTCTAAGCCTGTATTAAACAAACTTTTCATTAACCCCATATTTGTGTTTTTAAAAGTAGCTTTTGATTGGTCTGATGTAATATCCAAATTTTAAATTGTTTTCCCTAAATGTAAGCTAAATATCAACATAATCAACAGAAGCAACACAAACATTTAATCCATACAATGTTTCATTTAGTCAAAAAGTTCCAGAAATAAATCGACTTTTCGACAGTGTGAATTTTACACCTTTCATCCCAACATACACACACCATTGAAAGTGCCCCATGTAGGTACATGGTGTTTCATACAGAATGATTGATTTCATCATATCTGAACCAATATGCTATGTCATTATGAAGGCATCAAGTGACTTGCAGCATTTATATTACTATATTATGTTTAGAAAATAAAAATCAGAAGCTGCAGTTCAGTCCTTTGAAGGAATCAGAGAAATAAACCATAAACTTCTGGTGCATTTCTTGTTAAAACTACTCTACCTTTGACCCAATACTGCAACCCATGTATTTCGATTAAGAAGTTTAACCCAGCAATTTCTAGAGTGAACCTAAGACCATCTTAACAGGCTTTTACAGTTTGTCGGAGACCTTTTAATATCAGCCTGGGCCCAGGAACTCTGCTGCACTCTTGGAAAGACACTGTTTCCCATTAACCTTTAACCTCCCCCTGCGAGTTAAAAGCATTCCAGCAGTTAAGGGATGTGTCACATCACTACTATTCCTCCATCTGATGCCTTTTAAAGAGCAAAGAGAGAATACAAATCAGGGGCGGAGGGAATCAGTGTTGTCTTTACAGCAGAGGACACTGGTTTGCTTGAAAAGACATTGAAATGCAGGCGCTGATCTGTGAGTTTGCGTTGTGCTTATAAGTGAAAGGCTGCTGACCTATTTGTCGCGCTGCCTCCAGTTGATCATAGGTGGCCAACGTCCCTCCCTCGTATTTGCAGACAGCCTTGGCCTCTTTGTACGTCAGCTGATACCTCCCTTTGCGTGACTCCCGATGGTAAACCCCAGCTGCTTGTTCTGTCAAAGAGAAACACGGCCTCTGTCTGGGCATTTACATTAATTATGTTACAAAAAAAAAAAAACCCTGTTGAAGAGTCTGAGTCAAACCAGTTAGTACAATGAAATACATACAAGAGCTCATTTTCCAAAGAGTCAATCTCATGAAGTGAAGTATGTGGGAAAGTCAGCAGTGTTTAGAGAATTATTGTTTTTCCTGAAGAAAAAAAACTAGTTTGATTAATGTAATAGTTGTGAAAGAAGGCTTCAGCTGGGAAGTCTTTTTACTCGGGATTGTGAGAGGTATGAGGTGAAGTCATTTCCATGTATTTACAAGCATCATGCAGCACAGCCAGGCTATAACACACTGATTGGCATAAACTGCTGGACTCCTTCATGCTCCATTAAAGCCTCACAATGAGCCTTTAAGTGAGAATAGCTTTAGCTGTGTTCGCAAAAGCAGAACATTTCAACAAAAAGATGAAAATAACTGTAAGAGAAAAAGAGCAATTCACAAGAGTAATATCACTGGTGGTGAGATTTGTCTGATCAGTTTCATTAAATTCTCTGCCTCATCACTGAAGTTGAATAATTTCCAGGCTACTGTGTGAAACAGATATTGGATGTCATTGTCAGGATGTGTTAGTCATATTTACCCAGCCATATTGAGTTGTGAAATATTCCATTTCTGAAGCCCCATGACTGTGCCTCTTTCAGCAGTAAGATGAGAGTCCAGAGTAGAGCCCAGACGTGCATCCTGAGGCTGACGTTGTGCAGCTGCGCTGTACAGATGTTCTCTGCTGTTCTGTCCCCGGCTGCTCGGCAGCCGCTGCCTTTTATACACACTCCTGCCCCCCAGGGGAGGTGGCAAATATCCAGCAGAGTGAAATAATTAAACCCACCCAGGGTTCTTTATAGCTACCCTGATTGGCTGTTTATTTATTTTATTTTATTTTTACCTATATAAAGTTTATCGCTTTTACTTCTTTTTTTAGGGAAATTGCTGTGAGAGGGTTATACGAGGTAATTCTCAAACTCCTAAAGTGTGGCACATTAAAAATAACCCCTGTTGTTGCAAATCAAACTGAAACCTGTCCGACCTCAGTTCAACTCACTGTGTTTGAGAATCATGTACATAGGGAACCCTATTTTACATGAAATGTTTTCACATATTTACATAGATGAGACACTATGTCTTCAGGATATCATGAACTATTTAAAAAATTAAACAACAATTTGCTCACGTAAGGCAGCAGAGAACATGAAGTACCACATAACTGATTACATTGGGATAAATGTATTACCTACTGAGGTATTGTTCAGCTCATAAAACATCACATTAATATCTTCTAGGAGCAGGAAAATCTGAATTAACATCTAATGGTCACTAATACATTTTGCTTATCAGCGCAATAAATTGTGACAGTTTGTAATGAATATGTTAATATGTTGTTTTCTATTAATTTGTCTAATTTTTGTACAGCTTTAGGATGGAGCCAAATCATTCCGGTCGGTGGTTCCTTTAAGCTGTATTCTTCCGCCTGGATCTTTTGTTGTTCTCCTCATTATTTTCTGTGGTAGAATAACTAATAATTTGTGTTTCCAATGAAGAGATGCAGGCATAGACTAAATTGACAAAAAACCAAGTTTGTTGAGGGGGAATAATGGAAGACCATAGACTAAGCCAGGTGGAACACCACAGATCAGATCAATTCAATTCAATGTTTATTGTCTTTGTTAAGATAACAACAAATCACATTTTGGTATCATACGACATAGACATAGTGCAAGAAGTGCAGGCAGTGCAAGTGCAATCCTATAAAGTGCAATAATAATGACAGTAATAGCTGAGTAGCACAGCTATAAAATTTAATCATGAGCCATTTAGTTAGTTTGGCTCTCTTTAGCATCCTCAGTAGAAGAGGCACTGCTGGGCTTTTCCTTCTGCTGATGTATCTCCAGGTCAGCATGACGCAGTCAGACCAGTACCATGAAGCTGGAGAGAAAAAAATTTGTAGCTCGACACTGTTCGAGTGTTGTCATTGTCTTAGATTAAATTTGACATCAAACATAATAAGTTGAAAGTGTTACATCAGCCTCCTTTTTAGCATTTGCATTTGGTAGCAGACTATTTTAACCAAGATAATGCAGTATTTTAATTGCGCTGTAGAAAAAGCCATATAGTTTCAATAAGTAGGTATAGAAAACAAATATCGGTATTGGAATTGAGTTTTAGTATATCGGCATAGTGAATATCGACCAAACATCCATATCGTGCATCCCTAGTTAAATGCGTTACCAATCTTTAACTCTGAACAACAAAGTATTGATTGCAGCATGCAGAATGACTAATAGTTAGGACAGAGAAAACCAACATGTTGTTTACCACAAGAGGCTCCAAATTTGGAGGCAATAGCATTGGTTCCAAGAAACTCCAGGGAACAAAAAGTTTTAAAATTTGTTTCAGCAAAGAACAGTGGCAGATGTGGTTCAGCCCCCCTGCACAGTTTGTCAGTTTAACAGACCATCGGGGAGCAAAGCATGTAACTCTGAATGTGAAGCACTCCAGATGGTCTATGTCTCTCACATCCCCAGTTCCAAGGTAAATATACCGAGAAAGAACAGGCACCAAGCTTTTATGGTGGTTAGAAACAAAAATGGCTTCATCCTTAATTTGCATCATTACAACTTTTTGAGATATATTTTTTTTTATCTCTAACTATAATGTCTTTTCTCTACAATGGTTATAATAGAATTTGCTTTAAAAGATAATCCATCCATTTGCAAAGGATTATCTTATTGTAGGAACTTTTTTTTTTTTTTTGCTGTTACTGCAAAAATTAAAAACATGAAGCACTTTCAGGTTCAAAGTGAATGGGTTCAGCGATGGAACTAAAAAGCTGCATGTCAGCTGTCACATGTAATATTTCTCTAAGGGAGAGCACAGACAGACCTGCAGATGGCTGGGTGGTAAAGGATTCTGAATTGGTTCCAGATTGGAGGGGAAATGATCTGGGCTTTCTTAACTCTCTGAGAACCTCACCCAAAGAAACCCACGCATGGAAAGTCAGTCTCAGACGCCATCATTGTGACATACTGGACATTAAAATCCTCTTAAATGGAGGATTCATCATCGTTTCCATGTGTCCAATAAGAAAATGAAGGCTGTGGTGGGAGATTTTACTACAGATTTTACTAGCAACTTCTACTGGTCATGTTACTTTATGTGCTTATGAACTCTAACCAAATGAACCTGTTTGGGATACACACAAAAGGTTGGATGTTGTTTTCCTGCACCAGACCGTCTCTCCCTTGTTATGGATCCCTTATCCTTTGTATAAAACCCATGTGTTGACTCTGCCTTGGAGCTGCTTCATTATTTACTGTTTTATAAGCTTTCTGTATTGTGCACAAAATATACCTGATTGAGTAATTTTTTAAGCTTGCACAAAAAAATGAATCAGTCATATACTGACGTCAGATCTGTCCTAAGGTTAATAAATGTCATGGAAAGGTTAAAGTTGAACCAAAATATTTATTGAAAAAGTATTAAAATGTTGGAAGAACCTATTTTAATTGTATAAAACAACCTGAGAAAAGTGCATCCAGTAAAATATAGAGAGATGTTGTTTTTTTATATAAGCATTTCTCTCTTTTAAGTTTGATCCAAATCAAGTTTATTTCATAGCACATTTTAGAAATAAGGCAGTTCAAATAAGAAGTCATAAAAACAACAATTACCAACTGATAAACCAGTAACAAACATCACATTTTACACACATTATGTATTTGATGTTTGATGATTTTGGTTTGATGATGAAATCCCAAAAACCCCACTTATGGTCAGCAAGACTTAAGTAAAGCAAAATTCAGTGATTGCCACAATAACAGAAGTCATTGAGTTGGAGCCGCAAAGTATAAATACAGTTCTATATAAATGATCTAAGTGAGTATAATTAAATACTTTTATGTCTGCATTAATCAACATAGTTAAACATTTTTCTTAGCTCAGCTTAATTAAGTGAACATAGACCAGTGAATTAGATCAGAGCTAACCAAACTAGGTCGGAATTGTTTGATTTGGTTATGTTGGTTACACATAAGTCACTTAGTGGCGTCTTAATAACCAATTAGAATTATACAAAGCATAACTCAGTTTTGTGGAAATTTCTGACATAACTGTCTCAACTAAACTGAACAAGTTATTTTGAATGGACCAGCTCTATGTTGTATTAATAAATGGAATTAATGAATTCAACTCACTGACTCTTCTTCAACCTCATACATTACGAACCTAACTGGAGAAAGGATAATTCTCCGAACAGTAAACACTGGTAGACTTGACTGGAGGTGTTGGCTGTTATCCTGGTTACTGAATTCAGAAAGTAACAAAGTCAAGACTGAGAATAACTTAAGGACTGTCAGTCATTTTAAATGATGTTGTTATGTTAGGTTTAATGACCAAGGAGGAGCACAGGCTTTCCTGCCACCAGTTTACAGACTCCAAACAAAGCCAGAAGACTTTGCAGACAGTGTCTGTAAAAAAGAGAGAGAGAGGGAGAAAGAGAGAGAAATGGTTTAATAACTCATAAAGGGCCAGTAGAGGCTGGGTTGTAACATTTGTGTGTTGTGATACAGTGTATGTGTAAGCATTCCATCATATCCACTAAAGGATGGCATTTATTATGTTCAGTAGACGTCTCTTTACCACTCAGTCTAGAGGTGGTCAAGATGACAGACAAAGCTAGGAGATTACTGGTCTTGAGTTGGATGTGCATAGTGCAAATACAAAGAGAGCTCATGAGTCAGATGTTTAACTTAATACTGCAAAACATTGCCTGAGATTCAGATTTACTGGTATAGACAACCAGATGTGGTATGTATCTGTTGGATAAGCAGCAGAGTGGGCTGGGATGGTTAAACATTGAGGTCTGAGCCTCAGTAAACACAGCAGGGTTGTCTTGAGTAAGCGTTCTTAGAGGCATCTCGGTTCCCAAAAGAAAATCTTAGATCATCTGCTGGACAACAGTTCCAACAGGTAATCATTTTAATGAAGCTCTAGGGACCACATAACACGATTACGCCTTTGTAATTGACCTCTCTGAAAAATTAGACAACGTCGACCACATGTTACTAAAGTAAGAACTTGTCTCTATTTGATAGTCTAAACATGTCTGTTAGTTTGAAAATGATCTGAAACAAAACTGAGTGCAAAAGCTTGAGGTATCTTATCTAGTTTTCCTGGAATAGCCATAGGAACCAGATCTCAGGCTGCTTTTATTCACATCACATCAACAATCTTGATCTAGGATAACCAAGCACAATGTTCTATTTTTAATCTGATAATACTGCGATGTTCTCTGTTGCAGATATCCAAATGTTCAACTTCTCCAAATGACTTGGCGGCATTTGGGATTCCTAGTACAATAAATGGTGGCACAGTAACAGACAAGACACAAGGAATATGTTGTTGAGGAGCTGAAGGGGGCAGAAGGCAGCGCTGTAACTATGACAGACAAGACACAGCATACATTTTATCTTTGATGTTTTTTTGAAAGTAATGCTAAAGTCACATCCCGTTTTGTGTTTGTAAAATCAATATCGTGTCTCGTCTCGTTTTCTTGTTTTGGTCTGTACAGTCAAGAAGTATGGAAAAAGTGAAGGGGTATAAATGCTTTTTGTCTGTTGGAAACACGAGACAGACTGAGGCACTCATATGCGTGAATGTTGCTACAGTGGTAGAGCATATGGCTTTAGGGGAATCATATCCAACATGTGGTAACTGAGCTGTTTCTCTAGAAACCCTGGAAAAATGCTGCCAAGGACAGTAATTACTGCTCAGAAATGATGAAGCACAGTCAGCGCTCACGTCTTACACATTTCTTGGAAAGTGTTGCTTTGATTGGATTACCAGAGGATGTATGTAGCTGTGACTTGAGCCCACAAATCAAACACATCCTGCTGAATAACGTGACTACGGAGCTTTCACTGACCTTGCTGCATTTTACTGAAAAGCTGGGAGTGTTGGGGGGCATATGCTGTGGTGATTACTGTTTGTTGTAGTCCATTCATATGTTTATTAGTTGTTACTAGAAAGTGAAGACTATTCAAAGGATTGTGAAGAACTAACAATAAAAAAGCTACAGCACTTTGGTAAAGTGTTTAAACCCTCTGAACTTTCAACATGTTGTCATGATACAACCAGAAACATCAATGTACGTTGGTATTTTCTGTGGTAGACTGACATAAAGTAGAACCTCGGGCTGTTTGTGTTTTACAACAGCCCAGAACTAAGTCCAGTGAAAATCTGAAGACTTGACACTGATGTTCAGAGATGCTGATCATCCAATCTGCCTGAGGTTGGAGGTTTTGCAAAGCAAATAAGCTAGAGTTTCTGTCTCTAAATGATCAAAGTTGGTAGACATGTCTACCCTAAAACACTTAAAACTTTACTTGCAGCGAAAAATGTTCCTACACAGCATGGCATCATGACTGAATGCATAGCACACTTCTTAAATTTTTATACAAAAGGAAGTTTAAAAAACCCCACATGTATCAGTTTAATTTCTCTTCAGAGAAGAGAAATGAAAATTATGACTTTTTCGAACACAGCAAATTACAATAAAATATGACTGTGAAGTGACAAAATAAAAAGAAAGAATGAATATTTTTTAAAAGTACCATATTTGTCTCTCTCAAGTGTAACGAATTATGATTCAACATGAATGAAAGTGCTCCTTTCAGTGCCGCTAAAACCTGTATTTCAGTATCATTTCACATTGCTCATATCCAATCTGCATCATAACTGCCCACTACCAGGAACAAATCACCTGGTGCAACTTTGTCCAAAAACATTTCGAGACATACAGTGCTGTGACAAAACTCTCGCCATTTCTCAGAGCTTTACGCCACCTAGTGTTTATTGATTAAACTGACAAATGAATGAAAATAATAGACTGAAATATCCACCACAATGCAAATTTTCCCAGTTGTTTTGTTGCATTTCTTAGATCAAAATGAAAATTCTCAGCTACTTGTTCAATCTTAAAATCAATGAATCACATGTACATATACAAATTATTTTCCTTTTTCTTTGAACACATTGCAAATGGTACACCCATCCAAGTGATTATGTACAATTTTACAATTTGTGCAGTTTCCTGTTTTCAATTGCTCATGTCATGTTGATTAAAATGTATTATATGGGCTTCAGCAGAACAGCAAACCTCTAGAACTCCACTTTTTATACAGGTAGTCCCAGTCATGACTGGTTATTTGCCAAAATTGAGAAATAAAACTACTGGAGTTTTCAAAATCCATTCAATTAAAAATACAAAAATGTGTTTATTGTAATTTTTTTTAAAATCAACATTAAAAATGCGTTGGACGTTTGCAAATACTTTCCATTTTTTTAAGTATATTTTGTGGGGCAATTGTATTTATTTATTTATTTATTAATTTACCATTTTTGACTTGTGATCAGGGGCAGAACAAAACCATTTTAAAAGCCACTAATGGCCTTTAAAATGGCCACACTTTGGACACCCTGCACAAATGCTTAGTGCAGGGTGTCCAACACTTTGGACACATGGGTGTCAAAGGTTGCACCATTAACTAATTCCAAATACGACTGGATAAACATTATTATTAGTAGTTTTTTTTTCCTTAAAAGGTAAAGTAGGCGGTCTGAAAAGTGACGCAGGAGGGTCAAAGGTAGTTACGTACGTAACGCGTGCTGCTTTGGCGCCAGTAGATTTCGCGGGGTATCAGCAGCACAGTGGACTGTAAAGCACAACCATTAAGCACCAATAACCCAGGTTAACGGCTGCATCGACGGTTTAGGCGGCCCGGAGAGGAGAGGGTCACTCGGAGAAGAGAGCAGAGGAAGTAAAGCGTCTCCGGGCTTTCATGGTGGGTCCTTATCCCATCTGACAAGCAGGAGGTGAGCATACAGAGTCGGTGTGGTAGCCAGCAGTGGAAGCAGGCAGGCTCATGTTGCTCAGGTGAACGTTAAGGTGTTCGCTTTTTGCAGGATGAAGGACGCTCCTCGGTGAGCTGGTTGTAGAAACCTCTGAGTGTGGCAGAAAGCAACAACTAGCTGGATAAAGTGCCTGCTAGCGAGGCTAACTTAGGGCAGCTAGTTAGCAGGCTGTCAACAGAGTTGGTGGAAACCTGTCGGTATTCATGGACAGACAGACGGACCTGTCACTGTAACTCGTGTCCACGCGTGTTTGTGAAGTATAACCGTGATGTTTGTGTGTCCTGTCTGCAGCTGTGGAGACGGGAGGTGGACACGGCTGGACACACGGCTTTGAGAGGTGAGGAGCTGCGGCTGTTTGCTCCTCAGTCCTGAAGTTGTTTGGTGTCCAGATGAAACCTCTGAGCTAAAAACACCAAACCTGCAGCTTCAAACCAAAACTATCCGGCTAACAGCTCAAAGCTACAGTTTTGTGGCGTTTCCCTCACTTAACGCACGCACACACACACACGCACGCACAACCATATATGTGTATGTTATACAAAAGATTTCCATCATGTATTCAGATTCAAAATGTTGGAACGTTGAGGCTTTTTTGAGAGTTGTGAAAACTCTTGCTAAAGCTCATTGTAGTCATAATTAAATTGTTCAGATGATACCTACTGTATCTGAATTGTCTTAATTAGGTCAATTTTACACTTTTCTCTAAAAATGAAACCAACTTTCAAGTCTTTTTGTGATTTATACATACTGTATTTTTCCCACAGTTTTTAAAAAGCAAACGACGGATTTACAGAAAATAATTCATACTTGCACATCGTGGTGTGTAATGGCTTTTTAAATGGTGATGTAATTACTTGCTCCCTGAAAGCACAGGCTAGCTAGAAGATTAATTAACACAATTCAGGACCTGAGATTACAGCATAACCCCCCAGAGAAATGGCTTCCATACCAAACATCACTTGAGTTGAATCCTGGAAGGCGGATCAAGTACATGAATGCAACTAATTAAAGTAACGTAATGTTTAATTCTGTGAATGAGTGTGACATTTGAAGTCCTCGCTGTTGCATCCTAAAAACCAATTCTGGTTCAAATCACATGGGAAACAATTAAAAACATGCATTTTGGGGGCAGCTTAGTCTTGAAACGCTCTGACCCCTGTGTCAAAACGTTCCTTATGTTCCCAACTTCACCAGTCCTCAGCCTTTAACTAAGGACAGTGCACCTCCACCTGATCACTGTTCAGTGTTTGCAGGCTTTTTTGTGGAACGTAACTTTGGATTATTTGTGTGTAAACAGCCTCTTTCGGGGTGTGTCGAAAAATATTTTGAAAAAAAAAAAAAGAAGCAGCTTGGGAAACTAAGAGAAATGGACGTAATGACACATGACATTGCAGCGCTCCCTCAAAAGCCCTGCTAGGCCCGGTAGTACGGTCGCTATAGCAGCCCACCGCTTTTTTTGTGCTAAAAAATGTTAAAAGTTACAGAAACTCAGACATGTACTAGCAGGCCTCATAATTTAGAAATAGTAGTGTGTGAAGCCAAGTGCAGGGACGGCGCATGGCTTTGTCCCAGTTCAATGTGTCAACTACAAGCCTGGTGTGTAAGAAACCTTATTTAAAATAAGCAAACGACACTTAGCCTGGTGGGGTGGCAAGTGAAGTCTGGTGGCCTGTCAGGCTTATGATACACTGGGGGAAACCCTGTGTGCTGTTGGCAAATCTGGTGCCCCTAGATTTGCTGTTTATAAAGCAACAAATCTAGGGGCACCATTTATTGTCCTTGACGCTGATTGGCTGAAGAGTGAAAATAAAGAACACTGTAGATCAAGGGTGTCAAACTCATTTCATTTTGAGCCAACTCAAGATCACAAACTGAAAAGCTGTGGCAGAGGGGATTGATAAATCTAGCCATTAAACTGTTAAATTATTAACAGCTGCATTCTATTACTAATTAAAATTGAACAAATACTGAACATTTTTTCATATTATTGTATTTTGGCATTAAACAGATAAACTGCTTTGATGTAGATGCTAGCTTCTGTGGTAGTGCTGACATGGTTTCCACTGTGTAATAAAGCATATTAGGGTTGCTGCTGGCCCTTTCTGCTCATAGATCCTTCCACCAATCCAACCTGCCTTCCGATGTCTTCAGCCTGTCTTTCTTCTTTTTTTGTCAGAGGCGCCTGGTGGAGGTGAGGAATAATGATGGCTACTGCAGGGCCTCCCAACACCTCCAGCTTCCTCCCTCTGTTGGAGACTCTGGAGGACGGTACGGCCGGACAGTCGGAGCAGACAGACGCCTACCTGACCATCGCCAAGTGAGTCACCTGCTGTGCTTCTCTGCAAGTCAGAGAGGGAGAAACTAACCCATCTTTGTGTTTTCCAGTCGCCTCAGTGGGGAGGAAGGCCGCCAGTTCCTCCCAGCAGTAGAGAAGAACTTCTCACGTTTGGGTAAAGTCATACTGGTGAGTCTTGAGCCCATCTGTTGATTACGCTGCTCATTTAATGTTCTGTGTAGAAAACATTCTTGTTAACCCTGTGATCTACGAGCTGATTAAAACTGGTTTGGATGCTGTTGTCATTTGGTGTCTGACACAGGTACGAAATGAATCCGTCTGCTGTGAGATGAATTATGCCAACAATGCAGAAACTAGGCAGATGTTATGTATCCACACAGCCAACATAAATCATTTTTTAACATAGTCATTTTTAGGCCTGTCACAATAAGCAATAAATCTCAAGAGTCTACTCAAAAGTGGTGGTTGTGAAGTTGCTGTTGACGTACATCCATTGGCCAACTAACGAATGCAGTGTCCATCCAATCAAATCGCTTGCATGCGGCACACGACTTGTGCCTCCGCTGAGGAGGCTCCGAGAAACGGGGAGGAAGTGCACAGTATCTGAACATGGATATAAATCTGGCCAGGGCCGACTGAAGAAGAAAGGAGTTTTTGAGAAGCAAATGAACCTGTCTTCCATGTTTCTGAAGTGAGAGGAAGCTGGAGTATCCAGAGAGAAACCACAGATTCACAGGGAGAACATACAGAATCCTTCCTGATTGGGATTCATGCCCAAATGCTTCTTTTTATCGACGCTTAGCCTGGACTAAAAAAAGACCAATGATGGAAAGAAAAACACAGAGATGTAATTAAGCCTAAACTATGTGTACATATATTTTTATTTTTTTGAATTTAAGATTAAAAAATGTATACATATATTTTATCCGTAATTCTTCATGTGGCAGTTTTAGCTTCAATTGGTTCGTAATCTGTAAAACAAACAAAAAACTAATTTTAATGACCGTTTGCTATCCAACTATTTATTGGATAATTCAAAATATAACCACCAGATCAGCAATACACTGTGTTGATGCAAGTATTTTTTTTGCTGCAGATGCATTGTTTTTGTATTTTAGGGAAAAATTGCTAAAATATTCAGTAGTTGCATCTCTGCAACAGCGCGACCAACTTCACCAATATTTTTATGAATCATATCCTCACTGTGAATTTAGCTGATTAGCTTACTGATTGTATTTCATATTATTCATTAATGTAATTGACAAAATGCATTACTAGTTTTTCAATTGTTGACTATAAGTTGTTTTTATGACTTTTAGCTTTTGTGTTTTTATGTTGTAAAGCACTTTGAACTGCCTTTTTTTTTTTTTGCTGAAATGTCCTATACAGATTAACTGGATTGGTTGATGGCTTCTTAGTGATTGTTGCATAATGTGCACATGGGCTTTTTTACTGCTAACATGGGCAGTGAGTTGAGTTATTGTGACCTGATGTTCTGTTCCTGTCGTTTCCAGACCCACACAAGCAGTTCCAATGCCGAGCTGAGTCAGGCTGCCCTCCAGGCTTTAGGGTTCTGTGTGTATCACTCCCAGGTGGTTTCCGGAGTCTCCGGTCAGTTGTTCTGATCCGTCATACGGTTTGAACTTCTGTCGTTGTGTCGCCACAGCTCAGTGCGAGTCCTATGTTTTGCAGAGATCTTCGCAGCTCAGATACTGTCAGCTCTCTGCTCCCTGGTGACAAAGTCCACCGACAAGAACACCTGCACCAGAGCCTTATGGGTCATGTCCAAGCAGAGCTTTCCTGCAGACGTAGTCGGCAACAATGTGAGCGTTGGCATTGATCTGTGTCGACTGGTTCCTCCATGAACTTAAGGATACAGACTGCTTGGTGTTGTTTACCTCAGGTGCCGACTCTGCTGGCTGCTTTGGAGACTGTGTGGAAAAGAGAGGACATCCAGTCTGCAGTGATGGAGCATGAGGCCCTCAACGTGATCATCAGGTCAGATTGTTGTTCTGCTGGTCACCTTGCAATGGTGGACAAAGTACTCAGCTCTAGTACAGGAGTAAAAGTATTGATCCTCAAGGTCAACTACAAGTAAAAGTTACCCGCCAAAACCTTACTGAAGTTAAAGTACTGAAGTACTTACTTTTGAAAATACTTAAGTATTCAAATGTCCAAATTATATTTTTTAGTATCAGTACATGCTTGTATTTGATTTCTTTTACAGAATCTTGTAACTTGTTGAAACCATCTGATGATGAACTAACATGTAGAAACACTGGAACAGAAAGGCTACATCATGTGTAAAAATGCAATAAAAAATGACAGCTATTTTTTTTATCTAGAATGTTCCCAGCTCAAAAGAAACAAACAAAAAAATGTTCTCCCCACAAACTGCATCAGAAGCTGCATTTCCATTTCCGTTAACCTTTCCGTTAACTAAACCTGGAGAGGTAGGTGTTGTTCATTTAGTTCAGTGCACCTCAGCAAACAGAAAAATAATCACTAGAAATGTAGTGGAGTGAAAATCATAAGGTCCCCCAAAAATAAATCCTCAAGTAAAGCAGAGACAGTCAAAAAAACTTCAAGTACAGAATTGAAGTGACTGTACTGTGTTACTCTCCACCGCTGCTTCCTGGTCACTTCCTGTTTCCAGCTCTGACCTCCTCTCCTCAGCCTCTCTGCTCGCTTCGTTTCCAGGCTGCTGGAGCAGGTGCCGACTCCGATGTGTGACGACGCGGTGCGCTGGGTGAAGCTGGTCGTCCCCCTGGTGGTGCACTCCGCCGCCAAGGTGCGTCTGCGCGCCGCTGCCGCCTTGGAGATGGGCATGCCTCTGCTGCTGGCCAAACAGATGGAGGTGGCTGCCATCATCGAACCAATGATGTCCACAGTGAGTTTCTCTCTGCCTGTGTGTTCGTGTGACGTATTGCTACGGATAAAACTATTTGTGATGAAATGAAATGTGGTTGTTCTCACAGAAACTGATCCCAGAGCTGCAGAAGCTCTTCATGTCCAAGAATGAAACCAACGTCCTGAAGCTCTGGCCGTTGTTCGTGAAGCTTCTTGGGAAGGTAAAGTGTCTCCTATGAATGATGGCTGATGTTTCAGTCATGGATATGACTGAAAACATTCTGCTCTGCACAAAACAAGAGGCTCACCAGGCTACATAGAGCAGCCTCATTTAGATCCGTCTCCTAAATGAGTCCCAGGTTGAACTTTTGCAACTGTGAAACTATTTGAATTTGAGGAGGATTTTTCCCACCGCTAAAACAGTGCTGGCTCTGATGTCACTTATTAACTGGTCCAATAAAAACTCAGCAAACAACCGGTTTGGTTTAAATACATGATTTTCAGCCAGAAAGTTGGCTGAAAATCATGCGATGGCCATGATCAATCAGTGAGAATGAATATTTGATCCTCACTGGGTTCTGTCATTTTTGTCAAAGGTCACAACGTAAATCTATGTTAATGTTTCCTGACCTGCACTCTGATCAGTATTTATAAACCCAATTTTGATTCAATAAGATTATTGAATTAATAATTCTGTTGATTATTCAATAGAATAAGCGATTACTTTATTGTTCGTTCGATTAATCTCATAAAAAAGGCACATTCTGCTGAGTTTTCATTTTTACCATTTAAGTCATTTTATTCAATATTAGAAATGTGCTAAAATATGCAGATAAACAAATATTCTTATTAAATTTTTAAAATAAGAATATGAACATTTATTGACTGAAATGCAATGTCAAAGCAATACTGTTGTGTCGTTGGATCATTTGTATTAAAGGATCCATCTGCAGCTAAAAGTATCCGTCTAACATCAACATGTGAGAATTTAACAGAGCTGAATTGACTTAAATGTTTCTTTTTTTTTAAACAGACATTAATGTACTGAATTATAAATGTATCTGATAACTCTGTACCAGTACAGCACAATTAATACACCAACAGCTTCACAGGCTTGGTGAAACATGGAAAAACAACTTTGATCTGTTCAGTCAGTGCAGTTAGGAGTAGAACAGCCAATGTAGAATAAATAATAAAGAAACTGAAATGGACAGACAGGACGACTATATTGGTCAAACATGTAGAAATAAACCTTACCAAACCTTCTGTCAAATGATTCAAAATGTGCAATTAGAAATTTTAAATACAACGTAAAATAAATAAGAAAGCCTCACGTTTCTCAAAGCATAAGGCATAGAATTGGACTGAATAGATCTGCCCTCATGGATGAGCCACATTGTCAATAATCAATCTAGAATTCTTTCAATATCTGAACTGAAGCATATACTAATATCGGATTAATAAATCTCCAATTTCTAATATCGTACAAAACCAGCTTAAATGAAAAATCTTCTGAATACTCATCTTCTGTTATCCGATCAAATGATTGTCAGAATAATACATATATTAATTGATAATTAAAATAATTTTTAGTTACAGTTGTAGTTGGAACCTTGCTAACAGTTTAGCATCATCATCATCAGAGCAGATGAGTGCTGAGCTGTGATTGGTGGTAAAGCCGTTCCATGTTGTTCAGCTGCTGCATAAAGGCGGACCGTTCATCAACTCCCTGCTGCACCTGGAGGAGCTGGGCTTCCGAAGCTCCTCCCCCACCATCAAGAAGATTGCCTTCATCGCCTGGAAGAGCCTCATCGATAACTTTGCTCTCAACCCAGGTGAGCTGACCCCGCACCCTTTCCTCCAACACGTCATCCTCCTCCTCTTTCCTGCTTCTTATTGCCTGAGGTGTAAATTTCTCCCAGACATCCTGTGCAGCTCCAAGCGCATGAAGCTGCTGATGCAGCCGCTCATCTCCATCCACGTCCGGACCGAGGCGCTGCTGCTCACCAAGGTGGAGGTGTGGTGGTACCTCATCGTGCAGCTGGGACCCAATCTGTCCTCCAACTTCGACCAGGTCCGGATCCCCTGCCTCTGTCTGCCCCCCACACCCCAGCCCCTGTTCAGTGAGATGACACCCCTTGTGTGTATTTGTGTTTTGTCCCCTGCAGGTGTCCGTGCCTCTGCTCCAGGCAACCATTGGATCCGATCCGCCTTCTGTTCCAAACACTCCGTCTCGGGCCGCCTCTCAGAACGGAGCCGTGACCCCCAGCACTCCAAAATCAGGTTGGCTGAGTCGCTGAGCAGAAAGTTCCCACTGCAGGAGCAGCCTCTGCAGGTTTCCTTTGGTGTGTGCAGGCAGCGGCAGCTTCAACACGTCGGCCAGCACGCCCCGGATGGGCCTGAACTCCAGCATGCAGCTTCCTGCCAGCTTCTCCTCCATTCAGCAGCTGGGCCTGGAGATGCTACTGCACTACTTCCTGGGGCCAGAGGTCGTTGCTGCCGCGGCAAAGAACAAACTCGTGTTGAGTCTAGGTGGGTGAGAGAGAGCTAGACCTGTCCCGTCACCATGACCAACTCTACTGGACCATAGGCTCTCCATGAAGTTACTGCCATAAACCAGAAAATGTTTTTGAGATCATTTTCTGGTAATATCATGGTAAAAGCATAATAATGTCATTTCTAACAAACATGTAGTACTAGAACCGGAAGACGCTTTAAATATCCAAAATAAATAAACGAAAGGACAAAATTAATATTGAAGTCGGTAAACAGAATAGTTCTTGATGAAGGGATGATCTATACCAACACACCAGACTGACCAGAAAGAGTCGTACATATGGAAATTATTGATCTTATTTTAATTTATCATGTGATTAATTTATTGATTATTGGAACTGGTTTGGTTAAAGGCACACATCTACTGTTTGTTGAAGTTGTGCTTTGAGTTGCACCGATCTGATATTATCTGTATTGGTCCCAATATTTCTAGATTGGTTATCAATGAAAAGTCCCTGATTCATAAGGGCAGATCTATTCAGTCTGATTCTATTCTTTGCTTTGTGTTCTGAGTGATGTCATGCTTTATTATTATTATTATTATTATTCAGAATTCCTAATTGCTCTTTGTGAATCATTTGACAGAAGGTTTGTTGCAGATTATTTGACATGTTTGACCAAGATAGTCAAGCTGTTACTTTAGTCCGTTTCAGTTTCTTTATCATTTATTCTACATTGGCTGTTCTACTTCTAACTGCACCAACTCAACACATTAAAGTTGGTTTTCCATGTTTGACCAAGCTTGTGAAACTATTGGTGTTTTTCAGTGTGCTGTACTGGTGCAGAGTTATCAAATACATTTGTAATTCAGTTTGTTTATGTCTTATGATTAAAAAAAGAAACCAGGATCCAGACTGTTTCTCTGTATCGATTGGTATCGGCCGATACTAAGCCTCACATATCTGTGAAAGAATTTTAAAAAGTGGATGGGTGATCCTTAGTTCTGCTGTCCACTACCAGTGTTCTGACAGTGTGGAGAAGTCTAGGACAGAAATATCTGTCTTATTCGGATTATCATGGAAAATGTGTTTCCAGTTATGTTTGTGTCGGTTCCTCTGATCTGTCCGTCCGTCCATCCAGTCTGTGGTTCCTGCTGATCCTATTTTGTTTCAGTTTTACTCTGACTGGAAGTAATTCTTAATAACACCGCTGCCTTGTTCTTGATGCTGTGAAGCCAATATTTGACTTAAACCTGCAGGTCAGAGGTCACCTGCTATCAGATTGGTGATTGGATGAAGTGTTTTTTGTTTTTTTTTTATTTGCTTCCAGAACCTCTGACCCACCCGCTGCTCTCTGGTGCGCCGTCCTTCATGAAGCACGCGGCCGTGCTCATCTCCACCATGAGGGAGGGCTTCATAAATGCTGGCAAAGACGCTCCAGGTACAGAGACTGAGCGCATCAACTACTGGAGCAGGTCACGCTCAAGATGGCTAAATGTGTTCTTTATTCTTTAATCTGAGGACTGCTTGCTTGGTCTGTTTTTATTTTCATCACTGACTTCTGGAAAGTTCTGATACTTTTTTTTTAAAGTATCAACAGAATGACTTTCTCACCAGGTGTGTAAACTTGCAGTAAGGGCCAATCTAGATGACATGAACCAGATGTTTCCTCTCCTGCTCTGTCCAGATCACCTGCTAGTCTGATTAGGATTAGAAAGCAGCAGAGCATGTGACCCTCTCAGTGCCAGTCACATTCAAAAATACTTCATTGATCCCAGAGGAAATTTAAACAAATGAAATATGAACGCCACAGAGCAATGTTGGCAAATCCATGGAAACTATATTATAATGAGTTCTGAGCTAATCTTGTATATAAACCGTTTCATCTTTTCTTCCCGCCTTCAGAGCCACTTCTGGCCGTCATCTGGACCAGCCTGGTCCGGTTTGTCAGCTTGACCATAGAGTCAGGTAAGAGCCTGTTTGGCTAGCTTGTAGCTGGGTTAGTGTGATATAGACCACCATGTAAACACACGGTGGTAAGCAGGAGCTGCTCCGCTCTCGGTTCAGGTTCTGTTGGTCTGAGCAGAACCGACTCTGCACCTCAGTGCATTTGATGTGACTGTTTCAGATCAGGCATGTCTGTTTGTTGACTCAGCTGTCAGCCTAATTAAACCTGTTGTGTCAAATGCTGCTTTTGATAAAAAAAGCTAAAAAAAAAAACTATAAAAATGCAACAAGTTGAGAGTCTAGATTGTCAACCCAGTTCTCCAGCTGTCAAACACGGTGGTGGCTGGGTGGTGAGTTGTTGCTGACCGTGAGCTCTGTGATCCTGTGTGTGTGTGTGTGTGTGTTGCTGTGGCTGCTGCTCAGCAGGCGGCTCTCCAGTCGTGGGTCCAGCCTTTGCAGCGCCACACAGAGGAATCTGACTGGGTTGGAGTGACTCTAGAGATCAGGGTTGGTTAGCCTTCATCCTCGTCTCCTGCACCACCCAGTCTCATCATCATCATCATCATCAGTTTAAGTCTGAGCCTGCTGCTCTGTGCTGTAGGCTGCAGTGAGGACAGTGAGACCCTGAGGGGCGTGGCCCCGATGATGACTCTTCTCAACTTCTAGAACCAATCAGATGTCCGTTTCTGCTGGGTTTGATATGATGTGTGTGTGTGTGTGTGTGTGTTTCAGGCAGTAAGAAGGAGCGGCAGGGCAGTGAGTGTCTCACCCTGATGCTGCAGGCGCTGCAGAGCGTGGTCTCCTCCGAGGCCCTGCCTGCAGACAGAGTCCTGGTGAGGCCGATGGAACTTTGAGGTCGGGTCCAGACCCGGTCAGAACACTGGCCCCTCTAACCACGGCCCCTGTCTGCCCCTGCAGGTTCTGTTGGAGGCCACAGTGAAGGGTCTGCCCCCAAGAGTGCTGGGCTCCGCCTCCTACCAAGTGGGGAAGATGGACGTTCTGAATGTGAGGGTCTGTGGTTTGTGACGGTGTGTGGACGGTGGGTTCAGGATGATGATGACATCTGTTTGCCTCTCCAGGGAACCCCGGCTCTGTTCGTCATCCTCCTGCTCTTCAACAGCAGCAAACTGCCGGCCTACCTGGAGCACGACAGGTAGCTTTACTCTCCAGCCTTTCCACAGAAACACTCTCTGCGTTCCTGATGAGTGATTATTTATTTTGTAGCAGCAGGTTCTTCCAGTGCCTGCAGACTCTGGTGTCGTGCGGCCTGTCTGGACCCACGTCTCCTCTGGCCTTCGCCGAGGCCGTGCTGGGCGTCATGAGCAGCTGTGCAGAGTCTCTGCAGAACAAGGAGCTGCTCTGGAGGATGTGGAGTTTACTAGTCGGCCCACTGACCGACACCATCACACAGGTGACCTACACCTGGGTTAGACAGCACCGCCAATCTGCCCGTCATTTGAAGTCCAGACATCACGAGGCTTTCTAAAAGCAGAAACATTCTGGTTTTCATTTCTACACTCCAACTCCTCACACAGGGCTTCAAAGTAGAGACAGACTGATCTGATATTAATACCGATACTAGCAACAATAATGAAAAAAATTCTAGATGGGTTGAAGTTGTGCCTGATCCACAAGGGCAGATCTATTCAGTCTTAATTCTATGCTTTGTGTTCTGAGTGACATGATGGTTTATTATTTATTTTACATTATATTTAGAATTTCTAATTGCACTTTCTGAACCATTTGAAAGAAAGTTTGTTACAATTTTTATGTTTGATCAAGACAGTCAGCCTGTTGTTTCCGTTAGTTTCAGTTTGTTTTACATTGGCTGTTCTACTTTTAATTGCACTGACTGAACAAATTGCTATGTTTAATGTGCTGTATTTAAAAAAAGTTTTCAGTCAGTTCAGCTGTTTTTCTGTATTGGCTCGTATGTTCAGCATATAAGATCGTCTGATCTCCCAGCATTAAGGAAATCAAGGCCGATTTATTGGTGAACCTCGACTACAAAGTCTTTAGTAAAAGTGCTTCCTGCTATTCAGAATCTCAGTCTCCAACAGTCGATCTGACCCCAAGTTCTGTGGTTAGAACCTGGACATGGCGTCAGGCGTGAATCTATACAACTACATTTCTATGTTGAGGCTTTAAATGTTTAGTTCCAGCTTAAAACTAAAACAGTTTCTTCACCTCTCAGGTTTTCAAAATTTGAGCTGAAACTAGATGTTGCCTTACTGGAAACTGCAGCAGCATTTCAGATGACCTGCAGCTGCCTGATTTTAATTCATTTATTATATTTACACAGAACAGTGAAGACTATTTAAGAAAAAAAAAAAAAAAAGGTCACCTACTGAAAGTAAAGCCATGCAGGAGTTTTTCTGTCTTCTTTTGATGGGAAACTCTTTATTTTGACAATGTTTCTAAGTTCAAAGAGTTTGGATCAGAGTTTCTTGCATGCTGGAATATTATTATTACTATCATTATTAACCTTAATAAATGAATCTGTTACTGCGTCCCTCCCACAGTCTAATGAGGTGAACCAAGGTGACGCTCTGGAGCATAACTTCAGCGCCATGCACTCTGCCCTGATGTTCCCCATCACTCACCTCCTCCAGCAGGTCTGTCGCTGCACGTTTTAAATGAACCGTCTGGTAACGGCGGCGTTCTGCTAAGCCAAATGTCTGCTGTGGCCTCAGGCGTCCCAGAAGTCCCTGCTGTCCTCCTGGTCCAAGCTGTACCGCGTGTTCGCTCGCTGCGCCGCCCTGGTGGTGACGGCTGAGGAGAACATCTGCTGCGAGGAGCTCTGTGTGAAGATGGCTGCCGCTGCAGACAAGGAGGCGCTGATGGTGAGTGATACGTTTTTTTTCTGCCAGAGTGCTGAGCGACTTTTCCTCTCTTATCCACAGTTTTCACCCCATGTCATTTTTTAAAATTATTTTTAAGCAGTCCATAATTAATGGTGGTGAAACACAAAACTGTTACTGCACAATTTACTCAACATTTTGTTGCTAGACAACCAGAGTGATTGAGTTAGTTCAGTGCTTTTCAGAAAGCTGGAGACAAAATTAGAAAAAAAAATGCAAAAATAGCAAAACAAAACTGAGTCTTGTAAATGTTCTATCTAAAATTTCTCATCATAATTTTATTGTTTGTTTTTCACTAATTTTTAAAATAAAATATAAGTTAAAAGAATTGATTTGAATGTTGCTTCTGATTTTCATCTTTCTGATTGGCTGAAAGATCAAACCATCAAGCTACTTTGCTCCTCAAGCTAGCAGAGCTAGTGGGGAATGAAAAAGTTTCTGACCAGAAAAACACCAGAGGAACCGTCCAGTAGAACACCGCTGCAAAAAACATAAGCTTTGGAAGTAAAGTAAAATTTGATGTGATTTAATGTAAAACATTACTTATTTTGTTATAATCAAAATAAGTTGTAATTGTCGTATTTGGCAAAACATAAAATATATGATAAATTCTCCTGCCACAGATGGTATGAGGCTGCATTCATGCTAAATGAATGTAATGATTATTGAACAGTGAATAGTAGTTAATGCTTCTTTACATATTTTGTGGCTTTGTGTGTGAGTTTTCATAAGCAGATCTCCAGCCAGGAGATGATAATGAATTGGTGAAAAGCATTATAATAATTATTCTCTGATAATTCATTAGTCAGATCTCACTAACACCAAGCAAACCAAATAAACTACAAACAATTCATAAAACGATTCCTTCATCAACAACGAGTACAGATCTGCATATTTAACAGCCATGTTTTTGCCAAATATGCAAACAGTTTATAAAAAGAACATGTTAAAATCTCATTTGGCAAACTATTCGTCATGACAACAGAGAAGGCAGTTTTACTAAAAGCAGTTGTGCATTTTGGGGGATACTGCACTCACCTCTAGAGGGCACCCTTGTGACTCCAGTCATGCTATCTGAGAGACCCACTTAAAGGTGGAGCAGCAATGTCATGAAGAATTTTAAAAGCTACACAAACGTCTAACTCCAAGAGCCGTCTGACCCTGCAGGTCCCTTCCACGCTGAGCGCCGTCTCCAGCATCCTGCAGGTCATGGTGGAGTGTGTGGACTTCTCTCCGTACACGCCCCACTTTCAGCAGAAGCTGAAGTGTAAGTTTCTTTTTTTTCTCACTCTTCACTGTGTGGTCGTGCCATTCTTATCTTGGCACCTGCTTCCTCCCAGCTCCTCACACTCCGGTGAACTGGACGCGGAAGCGGAGCAAGGCCCTGGGGAACCTGTCTGCCTTCCTGTCCCTGCTGGTCCAGAGTCTGCAGGCGTACCTGGAGACCCCCGAGGCGGCCCCCGACACCACGCCCTTGGCCCTGCTCTCCGTTGTGTCCACTCTCTTTGCCAACCTGTTCCTGGCCAACGCCGTCACCGAGGCACTGGGCGCACTCGTGCAGCCTCTGGCGCTCTTCTATAAGCACACTGCGGGCGGCGGCGCTGAATTGTCCCCTCAGCTCCAGGGAAAGGTCAGCACTTCACCTAACCTGTCCATGAAACCATCAGTTTGGTGTAGAGAGGCACCGATTAAATATCAATCCAAGAGTTATTGAAGGGCAGTTTTGCTTACAGAACTTCATAATCCATTTCATTCTATTTTCATTTATCATTTATTTTGTCTTCAGTCAGAGGCTTCTTCAGATTCTCTGTAATACAGACCACTAAAGGAGAACTTTACTGCCAACAGCCATTACTATCTACAAAAATTTGAATTAATGAGTTACAAGAACATTTAATTTCCCTTTGGGATCAATGAATTATTATTGAATTGAATTATTTATTTTCTTTGGCTATGTAACATATCTCCCAGTTCCAGTGTTAAGCTTTCTTAGTTTTTCTTTAAGAAAGCAAACAGGCATTTTTATCACCGTTGTCAACATATTACTTGAAAATGGTCTCAAATCAACAATACTATCGTTTATCACAATAGTTTCTGGCACATTTGCTTGACGATTCTTTATTCTTCAATAAAGAATCGTCAAGCAAATTCTTTATTGTGACAGGCATAGCTGTTCTACTGCTAATTATACTGACTGAACAAATTAAAGTTGGTTTTCCATGTTTAGCCAACCTTGTGAAGCTGTTACTGTATCTAGACGAGCTGCTCTGGTGCAGAGTTGTGTAATGTGTAATGTTTGTCTGTGTTTATGAAAACAGATGTTTTGAGTCCGTTCAGCTGTTTCTCTGTATCAAATCGGTTTCAGCCAATACTAAACCTCCGATATGTGTATCAGTATTGGAAGTGGAAAATAGTGGATCGGTGCATCCCTAGTTTGGAGTGTGACTGTTTGTGTGTGTGTGCGCCGCAGCTGGAGAAGCTTCTGTGTGAGGTGCTGGGCTCCCTGCAGTCCCGCTCCACTCTGGCCTACGACGACGAACTGCTGGCTCTGCTGTCTCCTCTGCTGTGTGTCGTGTTTCCGCACAAGAACAAGCATCTGCGCTCAGCCGTCGCTCTGTTCTGGAACGCCACCTTTGCCAACACGGTCAGCCTCGCGTATCCCGAGGAGCTCAGGTGATTGTCTTCAATGTGTCGCCATAGTGACGTCCTGTTTCTGGTCATTAACAGCAGTTTGCTTCCCGCAGGCCGGTGCTGAGCCGCGTGAAGCAGAAGACTCCGATCATTCTTCCAGGCTTTGAGGTCGTTGGCGTTCCTGATGAGCTCAGTGAGACATATTCAGTAAGTTGTTCCATGTATGCTTTGAACTGGCCTCAAACCTTCAGTGTGCAACTTCTATGAAATGTTTACATATTAAAACTGTCACCATGTCGTGACATTAAATGAGACAGATAATCTGTGAAAACACCGATCTCCTCCATGTCCTCCCTTTGCCGCTGTTGCTGTCTGAAGAAATGCACCGGTCCCACTCAAAAAGAGCCAATCCCACTTTCTCTTTGCAGAGAGAAAGTGGGAAAGTGTTAGCATCACTTACTGTAGTGCCAAGACCCTCTGCCTGGCTCTGATTGGATGTTTCTGATTGACTGGTGTGTTTCTGTAGTTAGAACTGTGAGCAGGCAGAAGAACTTAGAATTGTTTCCCTCCCAGATTATCAGTCTCAAACTATATGACGGTTCTGCAGCCTGCGGCTCTTTGGTCCTGCAGTGGCTCTGAATAACTTTGTCTAAAAATGATGAAGACCCAGCTAATGTTTTTCAGTACAGATATAACAAATGCAGGTTTTTAGCAGTTTTTTCCTGCAATACTTGCATCAAATTTCCACGAAGAATGACACTAAAAGTATCAGTAATATGTTTTAAGATCTGTTTTTCTTGTCATTACACCACAGAACGATCCGTCCTCTGTTTGCAAAATATTATACTAATCTTCATTTTAAATCCAAAAAATTAAAACAAAGTGATGGTTCTTTAAAAATGGCACCAAATTTCTTGTATTATGCCTGAGAGCAAAATGTCTCTTTAGGTTGTAAAGGTGTTTTAACAAATAAGTAAAAAATGTTTTTTCTTTTGGTTTTTTTTTTTTTTTATGAAAGTTTAATGTAATGTGTGTGTTCAGAGTGAAAGCTCCCAGCTTGAGCCGAAGCTCAGTGGAATGCCCTTTTCTTCTGTTGGGAAGAGAGACGCCATGCTCAGCAGAGCTGAGCTGAAGGACCGCAGCGCCACAAAGACGACCAAGCCGGTTCCGGTAGGTTCTGCACCCACATGGTTCACGTCACACAAATTAACATGCATTCCTTTTCACCCTGAAACGTCTGAATAGAATCCAGAACCTCCAAATGTTCTTTAGAGAACAAGCAGCTTAAAGGAGGGCAGGAGCACAGCAGGCAGGGCAGGGGGAAGGCGTGGCGACATTTAAAGCAGGGTTGGGTTTTAAAACAATACTTGTTGAATCCATCCAAGTGGGAAGAGTTACAACCCAAACTCAAACCTGCCAAAACCCGACGGGTCACTGAAACCAACGGGCCAAACAAGGACGGGATTAATCATTTGGTTCTGCTTCATTAGTAGCAAATCTGAAAGAAGGTGCTGATCTGAACAGAGGCTAACACTTCTCCTTGGACTCTGTGCTCACAGTGCTGTGATGGGAGGATATAGGATGGCCTAATGCTAGAAATAAATAAGCAGTCCTGCCTTTTCTTGCTACTTAAATTTTGATCTAACTGTGTTTCTTACACTTTGTGTTTTTATTGCTTGATGAAAATGTAAACTCATTCAGTTGTCATTGAGAATGATTTGATTTTGTTAGTTGTAAAATATTTTTGTCATACTTTTAGCTTCTGAAAATGAAACAGGTTTGCACAGGCTGCGATTATTTCAGGCTCCAAACGCACAAAACTGGACAGAGATTAACCAAATGAGATAAAGCTGTAACTGATGATTCTGCAATGTATTGACTCAGGCTGGCTGAATACACACACACACAGACAAACGCCACTCTGGTACCGGTCCACTTTAAGGTTCGGTTCTGGGATTAGGTAGGTGCTGACGGTTACCCACAGCTTCACTCACATTCAGTCATCCTCCATGGTGATGATGGATCACTTCCTACTCCTATTAATGGAATAAAGGATGTGATTCTGACTCGTATTAAGAACAAACAACTTCTATGTTAGGTTGGTCTTTAGCACTAAATCCAAACAGAATCAACGTGTTGACAATGAAAATGCTCTACTCAGCTCCTGTTCCACATTGAGGGGAAAAGCAGCTTAACACTTCTGTGTTTTTCTTCTTTCTGCAGACGAAGTTGGACTTTGGTTCTCCCAAACCTCCCCGCAGGGACGTCCTGGAGGAAGAGGCTTCCATCGACTTTGTCTTCATTCCTCCTGAGACAAAGGAGAGGGTTCTAACTGAGCACCAGAAGGAGGTGAAAAGAACCAAAAGGTCAGATTCTTTCCCCTTCCTCTGCACCAGTTATTCCTATTGCATCCTGTCACCATGGTGATGCTGATGATTCCTGTGGTACAGGGTTGATATTCCGGCCATGTACAACAACCTGGACGCTTCTCAGGACACGACCGTTTTCAGTCAGTACACACAGAGCCAAGACGACTCTCTGTAAGTTCACCTGCTGGAATGTGAGCAAATTTCCTTTGTGGGGTTTAAAGGCTCTTGTTTAACAATCAGTATTTCTTTAGGGATAAAGTTCCAACTGAACAGGTCGATGGCGTCCCACAAGAAGCTCCCAGTGAGGTAACAAAGCATAAAAACTCTACTAGATATCAGTTTCTTTGGCCGTCTTTTGTTGAATGAGTCTCAGTTCCAGTCCTCAGGGACTACTGCTTATTTTAAATATGTCTTTATTTAAATGACTGCATACAACATATTATGGTGCAATAGCTGGGGGTATCTCTAAAAAACAAAGAAATTATGATTTCTTTGAAGTTGTTGAAAGTTTTAAATTTTTTGTTTGTAATCTTCCAATGACCTGTTATACTGTTCTATGGCCACTGTGTGAATCTTCCATTTACAGGGGAAAAAAATCTGTATCATGAGCAGGTCATTGCAAAATCCAAGCACTTCGGAGTCTCCAGGTGTAGCTTTGACTAAATTTGACCTCATGTACCCTGGTTCAAATTTTTCTTTGAAAGCGTTATATGGATGTTCTTGCACTGGCATGTGTCAGCTCAGGTCTGCAGACAAGTTAACTTTGTGTTTTCCTTAATGTTTTTCAGACAGAAGAGAAACCCAGAGAAGATGCTGAAATTCTCTCTAAAAAAATTCATGACTACACCAGTCCTAAAAATGATGAGAAAACGGAGAAGGAGAGCATCCCAGACTCTGCAGATGTTTTTCTTGAGGAGCCTACTAAAAGTACTGAGAGGACTGAAGACATGGACGTTGAGTCTAAAGACAATGTGAGTCCAAACATGTCTGCTTCTTCTGATTTGGTGTCAGGGACTCCTCAAAAACCCAGCAGTCGGCGCCAGTCATTTATTACCTTGGAAAAGTATGGCGAGGGAAAGTTGGCCAGTCCCAGCACTAGATCGTCTTTTACAGGTCCTCTTGTAAAGACGTCAAACAGTCAAGGTCACTCTAGTGAGAAGAACATATTGTCCCCCGAGGCCTCACACACATCCATAGAACCAAACTCTCAGGATTCCACTCCGTCAGAAAGGGTTGGTCCACAGTGTCCTGGAAGCGAGTCTCCTCGGAGGCCTAAAGAGTCGAGGACAAGAAGTGAGCCGGTAAGACTGATCGAGAGAATGCAAAGTGACTCTGCAGAGGAGGAAGATGTTATCCCTGACACGCAGACGAAAGAAGAGGACAAAGAAAGCACTAGTTACTCAGAAGAAATCAACTCTTCCAGTCAGGATGAGGAATCTGAAACGGTGTTGGATGATTCCCAGTCATCTCCGACCCAGACGCCTTCAGGTGAACCACGGCGATCCAGACGCCACAGAATAAGACCTCAGCTCCCTGGAGAAAACCCAGATGACAGTGAGGCAAAATACACACATGTCAAAAGAAGACGTTCTGGAGAAGATCCAAAGAGTGAATCTTCTAGTTCGGCACCAAGCAGACCGAACACAAGAAGTAAACAGGCTGCAGAGGAAAACAGTAGCAGAATCCAGCTGCGATCAAAGTCTCAAGGCAACGCCAATGAATCTAGCCAAAGTAACTCTCAGGTAAGACACAGAAAAAAGATCAAACTTTACAGCTTTTCAGAGGATCTTCTTGGATCTCCTGAGCGTAAAAGGAGAAGCACCAGTGGGCTGGATTCTAGTCAGACTGACATTAAATCAGAATCACTCTCCGGT
The DNA here is from genome assembly GCA_903067095.1 of Girardinus metallicus. Lineage (NCBI taxonomy): Eukaryota > Metazoa > Chordata > Actinopteri > Cyprinodontiformes > Poeciliidae > Girardinus > Girardinus metallicus. The sequence continues at coordinate 9,593 of CAEGAE010061070.1, read as the reverse complement.
CATGAAAGCCAAAAGCACAGAAAACGCAATAAGGTTAGTAAAGTATCAAAGGAGGGTGGTGATTGTGAAAAACCCAAAGAGGAATCCAACTACACTGTTACAGAGGGTATGGTAGATCTGTCTCAGAAAGACGATCCCTACCCAAATACTGACTCCCAAACGATCGTACCTTTGGCTCAGACTGGAAAGTCTGAGGAGGGAAAATCTGAAGAAAAGACTGAACAAGGTGAGAGCCAAAAGAAAGAGCAAGACGTTCTCACATCTTCTCCCCAGGGTGAAGACAAATCTCAAGAAAAGGTAGATTCTGATGCAGTCATGTCTTCTCCAGTGGAAGAATCCAAAGGTGAAACTACAAATTTGCTACAGAGTCAGGAAATTATGCAAGACAACTCCATAGAAACTGTGATTGACAACTCTAGCCAGGAAGACTCCCAGGTCACGCCTTCGTCTGACAGCCAGATCAGACGAAGATCCAGGCGAAGCAAAGCAATGGAGTCTGAAGACAAAGATGATAGCATCAACTCTTCAGGACGGTTGACACGTTCTCAGACGTCCACTCCTGTCAACCAACCTGAAGCTGGAGTTGGAGGCAGGACCAGAAGGAGCAAACTGGAATCTAGTCAAAGCTTTACACCAGAAGGTTCTCAGTCATTAGAGGCATCCGGATCAGGGTCGTCTCAAGGCAAGGGCAGACTAAGATCCTCTCAGTCATCAGCACCCAGTGTGGAGACGCCAGAGTCAGAGTCCTCTGAAGTCCTAGTAAATGCCATTCACAAAAAGAGAGGGAGGAAGCTTCGAGCATCTCTGAAGAGTCCACCTCCTCTTGAAACGAAGGAGGAGATACTGGAAGATGCTTCTCAGAATTTGGAGACACAAAGCAGTTTAGAAGAATCATTAGAGACTCAAGATTCAAAGAAATCAGGAAGCAAGACAGAGCCAAATGAGGAAGAGTCTGAGTCCCCCGTGATTACAGAGACACCGGCTGACTTACCTCTGGAGAAGGAAGATCCAAAGAAGGCAGAAAGTGAAGAGGCAAGCCAGGATACCAGGTCACTGGACACTACAGAACAAAGAGACTCAAACAGTGAAAAGGATTCTTTACAAGAACTAGAAGTGCTTGAATCTTCTGTGTTTGGAGACGCACCAGCACAGGACTCATGTCTGCCGGCTAAAGAAAAACTGCAAGCCTTGGAGACGTCCGAACAAAAAGCAGAAAAGGTTTCTGAAACTGAAGGATTTAATGAAAAACAGGAGGAATCAAATTCAGACCAACAAGACCTTCCAGCTCCTCCTCCAGAAGAACCTTCTCCTGAGGAGCTTCAGCAAAGTCAGATGGAGTGTGCACAAATCACTGAAGAGGAGGAACCATCTGCCACACACCAGGTCTCGGAGGCCAGTGCTAAGGAGGACATTACTCTACAAGACAATGAAGACGGTCAACCTGAGACATCTGAGGACAAACTCGAAGAGGCACCTGACACCGAAACATCGGGTGTTGCTGCACTGGACTGCACCACTGCAGCGTCCTCCCAAGCTGCCACCCAGGACTCTCCAGTTAAACAGAAAGACCTGGAGGCTGTAACAGAACCAGATGTCGGACAAAGTCCCAGCAATGGGCGGTTGAAGGGAACGTGGTCTCCTTCAGCTTCCCCTTCCACCAGCATCCTCAAGAAAGGCCAGAAGAGGCCTTTAGAGGTGGAGACGACCTCTCCTCTTGTCAAGGTAAGGAACCCATGCAGCTCTAAGTCCATAAGACTAAAGACTTGATTTGTTCGTCATGCTTTCGTTGTTTTTACCTTCGCAGTCCCGCCGTGTATCTTTCGCTAACCCCATCCAACAGCAGGAGACGGCTGATGACATCGACCGGCGCAGTCCGGCTCTGAGAACCAGCTCTCCCAGAAGGTCCAAAGGATGTAACGTCCCTCAGCAGAAGGTATAGACGAACCTAGTGATGTATTTCATATGTGAAACAGGCGGTTTCCTTAACGCTCTATCTCTTTACTCAGCACATTACAACTCCAACAAAAGGCATGCTGGTCATGAGCCCCAGAAATATCCACAGTCCAAGTTACAGGAGCTCCAAGAAGTGCCTGGTAGGTCAGCGTGTTCTGGGAAGAGGGGGGAAAAACTTACTGCTTTTGCTGTAGCAGAGTTACAACCGAGTTGTAACCATTACATTGGATTTCCATATGTACTTTAATGCTCTTATTTTGAAACTTTTGACCAACTTTGATATCTCACTTGCTGTGGTGACTAGCCAAAATTCAAACCCTGCTGTGGATGTTTTTCATATCAGCCATGTCTCAACAGAAGAGATTATTTAGTCATACATGAAATTTCAGAAGAGGTTTCTCTTTGGTTTGCTCAGATTTCTGAAATGACTCAGGAGCCTCGAGCTGTGCCCAGAGACTGCATCTACCCGTCCCTGGTGGGCTGCTCGGCCCCCGTGGAGACTGTGCTTTCTCAGATCTCTTCCACCATGTGGTGAGAGCAGCAGACGTCACACACTGAAACGTTGCGACTTGTGTTCCTTAAGACAGTTAGACGGCGGTGCAAAAACCATTCACCTTGGCCTGACAAGCTTCCTGTTGGTTAACCGCACAGGTCTCGAGGGTTCGGACAGCTGATTCGCGCTCGAAACGTCAAAACAGTGGGCGACCTCTGTGCCCTGACTCCGTCTGAGATCAAGACTCTGCCCATCCGATCTCCAAAGATCTCCAATGTCAAGAAGGCGCTGAAGATCTATGAGCAGCAGGTAACCCTCAGGTCACGACGGCGCTGGTCAAGTTGTCATCGGCGTGTTTGTAACATCTGAGCTTCTATCGTCCAGCGCAAAGGGAGAGCAGATGAGCTGAAAAGCTTCGACGAGACGGAGAGGATGACCTCTGAGGTGGAGGAGGCGGCTGGTCCTCGCAACCATGACGACGAGAACACCTCAGCAGAGACTCTGGGTGGGTAAACACTGGATGCCTTCAACAAAGCTCTCCCTCTCACAGATAACACTGGGCTACCAAAACTATTTTTTTTGGAAGTTGTCTGTTTTTTCAACTGATTTATGACTATTTTGCACCAATGGATCCAAACATGACATCCATTTTTCTCAGTCAGGTCAGATATTTATTCTAATTTGGTTTAGAGAAATCTGATTTTCTGACTAAATTGATAAAATTTTTATGACGTTATCAGTTCATTTCTGCTAATATTTCTCATACAAAACAGGAGAAAAAAAATAGTTTTCTGAAAGAGTGTTAATTAAATGTTACACACTTGGATTTCTGTAAATTGAATAATAAACATTTTTAAGGGTAAGTACATGTAAATTGAGCATTGCGTCTTCATTGTGTAATATTCTCCGTCTCTGTTCTGTCCTGATGGAATGTCTCCTCCTGCTCATCACTCACTGATCCAGATTCTCAGGAAACCGGTCCAGATTTGAGAACAAGTCCTGCATTTTGATGCTCATGTTGCTCCACAGTTCAGAGCAAAACCAATGTGATTTTTGAATTCAGCTCATCTGTCAGCTAAAACTGTTGAAAAATCCCAGACAGTTTTTTAGCTGTTGACCAATGGAATCTGTCTCATATTAAATTGTCATAATATGACAGTTTTAATAAACATGGAAAAAACTTTTTTGTGAAAGTTTGATATTACAGCTTTAACTTCTGCTCACATACCACAAAATAGTAAATTCCTTCATTTCTGCGTGTTCTTCATGTTTCTGCTCACAGCCACAGAGCTGGTGGACGAGCCGCTGCCTGCTGAGGCCACGGCGGAGCAGCAGGACGGGGAGCAGCGACCCGCGGTGGCGGCGGACCCCGCTGCAGAGCTGCCGGCGGCCGTGGAGGCTCTGGCCTGCAGGGCAACCCCTCTGGAGTTCAGCCGCTGCTCACCGCAGCAGCTGCTGCAGATGCACGAGCAGCTGGGAGGCATGATGAGGGGCGTAGCGGTGGAGCTGCAGACGCGCCTCTGCCACGCCGGCGACAAACACCGAGCGGCTCTCGGGAGCGGACAGACGCACTGAGGCTCAGTGCACTGAGGAACTTGCAATAGAAGAATGAAGGTTTACCTGCTGATGGAGGATCTTATGGGTTTCAATTTGGATCAGTTGAATTTATTTTTATTATTATTTTGTATTGTTGTTTTTAAGAACAGTTCGTTTTCTGCTAGAACTGTTGAGTAGATTATAAAATTTAAAAAATTATTTTAAGCAGCGTCGGATGTTTTTAAGCCGTTTCTGCATGAACTTCGTCTTCCTACTTTTGGATTTGACCTCTGTAAAGAAATGTTTCCCTCCATTTTAGGCTGCTTATAACTCACCTGTGGTGGTGTATATTTTATCAAACATCTTTTCCATCCCTTCAGTTATTTGTCTTAACATTTTTCTTGTTTTTAACAGACTGTGCTCTAGGCTTATTTTGTGGATTAAAATTCCTAAATAAAAGCAGTGTAAAGACTTTATGCAGGATTTCTCTTTGAGTCATCATTCAGCGTATGCTGTGTGCAACATTATGTATTTAGACCATAAATGTGAATCCGAATTTAATGTGAAGATTTCTGAGGATGTTTCTGTGTCTATAAGGAGGATTGACATCGCCCTTTATAACAGTAAGGATAAGTACATGTAAATTGAGCTTTGCGTCTTCATTGTGAGAACAAGTCCTGCATTTTGATGCTCATGTTGCTCCATAGTTCAGAAAGTTGACCCGATTGAGGCTGTTGACCAGTGGAATCTGAAAAGCTTGATCTCCACCTCCTTCCTGAGCTGCTATCTACAGAAATGCACAGCTGCTGATTAAAAACAACCAATCAGCACCAGGAGGCGGGTCTTTGTGCTGTCAACCAGACTCTTGTATGTGCTGCCAAATGTGTTAAAGGGGGGGAGAGGCAACTCACTGCTGCAGGAAAACCGTTTATCCGCCGTCATCAGTGGCTGCGCTAACTAGCTTTAGCGTTAACGACAGGCTCCATTGACGAGGAAAAGCTGCAGCTCAGCAGGGATAATTGACAACGCTGGTTCATGCATCCAAGCACCGCATTGCAGGGTTTCCCAGTGAAGGTAAAAAATATGACTGCACGGCCCCTTTCTCACCTCACCTGACCTGACCCCATTAAGGACTCATAGATCCTTCTGAAAGCAGATTTACGGTGAAGGAGCTGAGCTCTGGGAGGCTGCTGCTACATCCATCATCAGATCAGGAAACGGACAGACTTCTGTTATTAAGTCACTGTATTATAACACATGTTTTTAAAATGTCAGGTTCAGTTGTAATTTTGATTTGATTTTGTATCCTCACTGTAGCAGCTGAAAACAAACAAGTGAGATGGAAACATTTTTCATTTGTCCGTTTAGTTGCACAACAAATCTTCACACTAACAGATATTCTCCAGAAATGGCCAAAAACTCCCCTTTATGTTTTTTGAAAAATCAGGTCTGAGGTTTACTAACATTTAGAATTGACTGATCAGTAAAAAAAAAATCCTGTAAAGGACATCATGTGTAATAACAGCACACGGTGTCACTGTAACAGCCGTGCCTCCATACGGCCATCAGAGTGTTCTTTCATCACCGTGCCAAAGTGAAAGTGTTCTTCACTCGGATGCTGTGACGTGAAGAAGTCCGGACCTGAACCTGGTTTAAATGCTGCGGCCACAAGGGACAGCAGGACAGGCTCTGAGCTGCTGACTGATGACAGGAAGACTTACTGAATCATGGCGTTTTATCCCCCTGCTTCTTGCTTTACTTCCATTGTAATAACACTGTAACATGGGACATTGTTGTACCTCTGATGTGTTTCCTGGTTTTTAGATCTGGAAAAGCCCAGATAGTCTGTCTCTACCCTGACAAGTGAAAAGGTTTGCGTTTTTTTTTCCTGCCATCCTTCTGTAGTAAATCTGTTGGCTGCAGCAGTCAGACTGACATATAACAGCTAACAAGATGCCAGTGACTTCTCCCTGCTCTGAGCTTTGATGAGCAAGCTCCTCTTTGGCTCGGTGTTTAAGCAATTATCTGATTATTTTTTGCAGAGCTCTGCCAGTGCCTGTGCTGAGTTTCCACGCTTTATTGAGATGAGCCGGATTTGGGCGTGCAAGCTTAGCAGATTGTGCTCCAGCTCTGCAGGACGAGGTCCCAGAGGATTCAACGACACGGTAAGGCAGCATGCAGGGAGCGGTGCATGGGAACCTGCTAGAATAAGAGTTTGTCCGGGTGGATGCCCTCATGTTTACCTCTGATTGATCATTCAGTGGAAGGAGTTTTCTTTTTAAAGTCTTTAAAGTGTGTCACATTGAATTCCTTTACCTCTTTGGATGGTTGAAGTTTTCCTAGCTTTTTTCTCTAGAGTGTGTTTGGCTTTGTGCTCTGAAGACATCTTTGGTCGCAGAGGAGCGTTTTACTGGAAGGGCTTCAGGCTGCAGGAGATGAATTATTACAGGCAGAGTGATGCAACTTTTACATCCTCCTGAGATCATCCTTAGATCAGCTGTGTGTAAAAACGCTCCCATACACACCGTCTGAAATACTGCTGATCATTTTCAACTCTTATCCAGGGTTACACACCACAACCACTGCAACATACTGAGCAGATGAGGAACACAAGAAACAGGATGAGTGAAGATTTATGACCAGCTTCAGCTGTTAGCTTACAACTTAACTTTCTTAATGAAATGGATATTTTTATATATTTCTATTCTCAATTATTAAGTTTCTGTTGAGCTAATCATATAGCAGCACTGCACAAAATATGTCATCTCAAAGAAGTTTAAAAAAAGTCATTTAAATTCAGCCATGCATTGATCCTAGTTATCCATCGATGCATTAATCTCAGTTTGTTATTGAAACTAGTTTAGAAAGTTTCCTTTCTTAGGAAACCCTTCAGATTCCATCGAGTCGTTGGTTCCCTCAGACTGGACCAGCAGAAAATCGCTTGTGTCGTGTTGTTGACTTTACAGCGTTCCCCCATACTGAGCATACAGGTAGGGACAGTGGAGAGGAAAAACTCCCTGTTAACAGGTAGAAACATCCAGCAGAACCAGAACCAGAACCTGGGTCTGTACAGGCAGCCATCTGCCACGTCCAACTGGAGGTTTGAGCAGACAGAGCAGAATGCACAAAAGGAAACAGATGAGTTGATGTTGGATTATTTCAAAGTTTTTTAAGTTGATGGATTTGACTTTTGCTTGACTCCAGTTTGTCACGTAGGAAGTTTGTCGGAGGCTGGATTATGGGTGGGGTCTGTTTTTCAGGGGTGGGTCTGTTTTTCAGGGGTGGGTCTGTTTTTCAGGGTTGGGTCTGTTTTTCAGAGTTGGGTCTGTTTTTCAGAGTTGGGTCTGTTTTTCAGAGTTGGGTCTGTTTTTCAGGGGTGGGTCTGTTTTTCAGGGGTGGGTCTGTTTTTCAGGGGTGGGTCTGTTTTTCAGGGGTGGGCTCAGCCTCTTATTTCCAGTGAAATGAGTTCTTCTATATTCTATGTATTATTTCATTTTTTCATTTCTGATTCTACTTTGAACACCTTAAAGTAATAGTCAACAATGAAAAGCTTTTCCTTCCATGTACCTCCTGGTTAGTGGCTATAATTTGCTGATCTATTTCCATTAGTCAGTTTTACAAATTGATATAATGATACTGAGACTTTAACCTGAAAAGTCCTGAGTGATAACACTCTTACCCTGTGGAAGTGGTGAAATCACTGCTACCAATGAAGCTAACATGTGGAGTCACAGGCAGAATTGTTTGTGTTGTAACAACCCAGAGCGTCTCAAGAGAGTTTTTATTTTCAAAGGTTCATTTCTGAAGTGGTGGTCATCTGATTGCTGCTTCATGAAGAGAAGAGATGCTGACGATGCTGCTTCTGGGATGGACTACATTACTTTCCGTCCTCCCACATGCGGCTTCCTCTTTAACATCCCGTAAGTGAAAAGTGAACACTGTCCCCAGAGCCTCATCTCATCATTGCTTGTCAGTGTAGCAAAGTCCCTGAACTCCTCCAGTAAGGGTTCACCGATAAATCGGCCCAGACTTCCTTAGTATTGGGAGATTGGTGATCGTCCTACACTTACATGTTAAACCAATATTTGACTTCACATGGACTGCAAGTCCTTCTCAGTGTCTCTAATGTTCTAGCAGTATTTTACGTGTTTATGTTACTTGTGTACATACAGGATTTCCAGTGAGTAGAGGCAGCAAGTGGTCGGCTCGGAAATGTGAAGCCTTCATCCTGCCTCCTCTGCCTCCTCCGATGTTTCCTCCAGTCAAACACAAAGCAGAGCTGATGGTAAGGAGGCCTTTTGCTCAGTTAGAACCCATGCTCTGCAGTACATTTAGCTCTGTAGTTTTAGTTTCTAATGTTGTTGGGTTGCAAACTATGAAAAAAAAAAAAAGCATCCAGCGATGCTGAACCTGTTATCCTCATACCTGCAGGTCGACATGACAGAACACATCACTGGACCCACAGGAGAAAAGGTGGGAAGGATTTTTCTATTTTATATACTAATCGTTGCTAAGGCCACCCAGAACAATGGCATAGAAAACATATTTTAAACATTACAGAGCGCTTTGTGATGTTTTATCTCTAAAGGGCTGCAGAGGCCTGCGAGGAGCAAAGGTACACAACAGAACAAATTTTATCTGTTGTTTTTTTATGAAATAGATTAAAAGCAATAGCTCCTTAATTCTGTTTGTTTTAGGGTAAACCTGGTGTGACGGGACCAAAAGGAGAACCAGGACCACAAGGTCCTCTGGGAAAACCAGGCCAGAAGGTAAAAGGCAGTTTATAGCATTTGAAAATCTATACAAGTCAGGGACATACAGTACGTCCCAACAGATGTTTTAGTTGTTAAATTAATGACCAACAATTGAAAAGGATGCTAAAAGAATCTAAGGTTTGTTTAGCCAGTCAACACTGTCATTTCAGAGATTCTAGCAAAGCCTCCATTTCTGTTGTCATGTGCTAAAGTTTAGATCAGGCCTAAAATATCCAACCGGACCAGCCTGACCCACATGCAGTGACTGCGCCTGTTTCAGTGTAATGAACTGCTGCACCCCATTTACTTTCCTTATTAAACCATCTAGTCTTCTGTCTAGACTATAAGTAGATTAACATGGTGTGTTCTCATGTGTTCTTCTCAGTGCTGCCTGGATTGCAGGCTGGTTAAACACACCAGGAGCCTGAGCCCGACCTGAACATGGAGCAAATGACTGTGTCCCAACCCGTCAGGCTCGGGTCGGGCTCAGGCCACAAATCTACACACAAGTAAAATTTGATTACTAATTAGGAATAAAGACTGGAAGCATAGAAACCAATGCAAGTACAAAAAAGTGAAACACAGATAAAAGGCTGTATATAATTTTTCAATTGATTTCAGTCTAAAATAATTCATCTGAAAGCTTTAATTGAGTCTTCAGTGAGTTCTCCATTTCCACATTTAAGGCTCCTGTCTCCACAGTAGATTTCTTCACACCAAGCTGCTTGTCTATTGTGGATTCAGTCTTCCCAGCCTGGTGCAGCTCTATAATTCTGTTTGTGGTCCTTCGACACTCTTTGGTCTTCACCATAGTGGAACTTGGACTGTGACTGTTTGAGGTTGTGGGCAGGTGTCTT